>VZRE01000143.1:202710-219998 GCA_013396775.1 Cephalopterus ornatus | reverse complement strand
ACCCCAAACTTCATTCCCTTCTAGGTCTTCTCTAGATACTTTGGCTTTAGCATTTGGAGCGGCAGCTGATTCTATGTAGTTCCTCTTTATTATTTACTTTTGCCGTGTTCACTGGATGGTTTCTTCCAGAACAAAAGTATGGCAAAAGATTTGCAGCTTCAAAACTAATTGAACAAATAGCTTATGCTTCCTCTCCACCTAAAAATGACAACCAATTCCACTACAGATAGAAGGGCTCAACTGCCCTTCTGTTGTGAAACAGAGAGACCTATCTACAGACACACATAGTCCATCATATCTTTCTAAAGATACTAGCTGTTATTAAAACAATACTGCTAATCTCTTGTTTAGGCTTCTATTTACAGAACAACTAAAAAGCATGATTTCTTAAAAGGTGCACTATTTGATCTGATGCTTTTCAAACTGGATCCTAACAACTTTCATTGAGGCTGAAGTAACGTCTTTTGAAATTTGGAAAGATTATTGCTGACCTATTTAAAACAAAGATGAACAAAACTAACAAAAAAAATTCATTCTATTTTCTTATTTTTACTACAAAGACAGACAGCCGTACAGCCTAAAATCACGAACAGGTATAAATTTTAATCATTCTCATGAGGGCCACTGAAATGAAAACATTTGCTTGCTGAGCCTTCATTGACTGAAAAACAACTTGACTGGTGTATTTAAAAATGCTGCTTATCTGAACTGTTTCAAGAGATTAGTTTGCATATTTAATATGTTAATGTTCCACAAGTAAGAAGATTTGCAGTGACTTATTACAGGACATATAACTTGGCAGAGCCCTGAGTCATTTAAGCTGGTACCTTAGTCTGTAAATGCCAGCTACACTATTACACATCACCTCAGTCTGTCCGTGGCAGTAAGCCAGTTTTACAGATTCTCTTCCAAAATCCAGGTTACACTCTGTCTTTCAGCAGGATATTTCTCAGTGGTTAATATTTTCACTTGTCACTAGAGTGTCAGTAAGACTGCATATCTTTTGAGCTCTGATTAATTTTGCCTTGACACTATTGAAATGCCAAGTATAACTTTAACTCAGGTTCAGAAATGTTAATCAGTTTTGAAATATCCATAGATTGCATATATATATCAAGGCCTATAAATACTCAGAGAGTATCAGGATTCCACATGCCATTAGCAGTCTTATTTCTCTCTAGCTGAAGGCCCACAGTCAGGTGTTCATCAGCACTGATAATGAAATATATCATCTTGAAACAAAAGGTGGTCTTATTTTAAAGCCTTCTAAGATACAAAACATGAAGATATAACTCTTCTAAGATTTGCATTGACTTGCATTCTCAAATGGTATTTTGACTATTTATTATTTCAGAACTGCCACTGGCCATATTGGTAAAAGAATGCTGTCGAATTACTGATGTCCAAAAAGATCACAGAATTACAGAATATTCTGAGTTGGAAGGGACCCACAACAATCAAGTCTAACTGTTCAGCATAGGTTTTACCAGTCCCATTGCATGGGAAACCTCGAAGGAAGCAGGGCTCCTTGAGGAAAATCCCTAGTGGGTTTTCTCCCATGAAGAGCTACAGAGCACAAAGGTCTCTCTTGCGAAAAAGGTGGGGAGCTGTCCATAGCCTCCAGCTGTCCCAAGATATTTAAGGAAAACCTGACGTGTTTAAGGAGGCTCAAAACTGTGTGCATTTGGAAATCCTTTGTCTACAAAGGCACTATGGAGACCTCAGGGTAGAGGAAAGCAAGATGTTCCATTAGTGAAACTGAAAGGACATGAACTAATACCTTCTAAAGGGCAAAAAGGAAAAGTTTCATCAATCAGAAGTCTCATTCGAAAGATGATTTATGGTCTCCCAAGCTTGGCTGCCCTTGTCTTGCAGTGAGGCACGATCTGTCAGTCTCTGAGTTACCTCTGAATGTGGAGCTCATTTTTAAGAACTTTTAAGTTTCACTTTGAATTATTTTTTAATTAGGTACTTTAAAAAATTTTACTGAGAAACCATAACACATTATTTTTGGTTGTTCAGGTTTGGCAGACTGAAAAAGGGCTAGCATTTCAGAAGGGTTGTCACTCTGCAAGTAAAGGCCTCTTAGAGTGCAGCTGAAAACCACTTATACTTGCGCAAAACCACTTATAGTTGTACAAATTTGCCCAGTATCTGTCTGGAGAAAATGCTGCTCTGCACTGCCAAGGAGGTAGCAGTGATGGGAACAAGAGACACGAGGCCTGAGCTAGGGCGCTTGTGTTCCCTCACTACACCTACCACAGACTGAGTATCTGATACTAGAAGGAAAACAACCACATTTGCTCTCTGCATTCTTGCACTCATACACACACATACACACACACTTTCCTAACAAATCAACTTCTTCATCTCTTTTTGAAAAGAAAATTCGCATAGACTTGTTAAGCAGTCCGGGTTGCAGGTTTGTCTCACGTCCTTGGGTTGTCAATCCAGCAGCAGTCCACTAGCTCTGCTTTTAAAATGAAGCTGTGATTAGCCTGAAGGAAATAAAATTTGCCTCTTACAGAAAGCTCTTTAACTGCACTTTTGACAGCCTTCAGTGATACCATCAGAATAGAAAGGCAAGGAGCTCCTTTTTGCTGTCATCATACATGATGACACTTGCAAGCTGACCTGGCTTCCCATATATTATTTTTCTACAGAGATTTGCAACAGTGTCTGAATCGTCTTCCCCCACCTGCTCTGCCAAATTATTATGGTACAAGCACTTTGCAAAAAAAAACCACAATTGCTTGAAATTACACTAGAGTCAAATGTTGATAAAAAGGTGTCACAGAGGGAATGAAAACTAACTGCTGTGAAATTTAATGAAACCCACTGTGTGCCAAGGGCACAGGCAGCCAAATTGAATTTAAAAAAGTGCCAAGCAGGGAAGCTTGTAATCAGACTAGCCACTATGTTAGATGAGATAAGCGGAATGACTTTTCTCTATCACTAGATCAAAACAGACTGCAATTCTTATGCATGAGATGAAAAGTTACAGTATTTATCCTCCCAGCTTCCTGTGTTCTTAGCACCGGATCTCCGGCTTAGTGGCATGAAATGGAATTTGCCATCTCCAGCGTAAGGCTTTTCCCAGCCCTCACAGGGCTCTTTCCTGACACAGTTTTTATTGCAAATTGTTATGGAAAGGAGGAACAAGCTAAACAGAGTTGTGAATGGCTCAGCATAAACTGTCTTCATCTGTGTTGTCCCCTCCCACAGCCTGGGGAATGACTTGAAATCAACAGAGAACAGGAAATAGAAGGTAACGCCAACATAGGGAAAAGCCCAGTGCTCACACAGAGAACAGTTGCCAAAGCATCACTCCACTGCAGCCTGTTAAGGACTCATTTTACTTCCTAATTATTGTAACAGCATTATTTTGAAACTGTGCTAGGAAAACCCTGATCTCACAAACAGAACTGCGTGCATCCATTTCGGGAGTGATCCCTCTAACTCTGGTTCAGGACACAGGACAAAAAATCTGTGCAGCTCATCTTTGTTGGAAACAGCTTCAGGTACATTCATTGCTTCAGTTGCTTGGGGAGTTATCAGTAGTTTGGGGGACAGATGGGAAGGGCACATTGGTATTTGTCTTGGCTCCAAGCCACATACACAGAGAGGCTCAGGGTCTGCACCTTTGCCTCAATGATGAGTTTCAACATCGCAACCTGCTCGAGCTTGTAGCCTGGCCCAAAAGGCCAGATTCTGCTTTTAACCGTCTACTAGTGACCCTGGAATACTTTCCAGAAAGTTTCTAGTTAGAGAGGAGATTTCCAGTACTGAACCAAGCTCTCCAAAGCCAGCTGTTGTGTTTCATGTAAAAGGAGTTCTCACAAAAATGTCCTGACTCTTATCACCACCTCTTGATTTTTCAGAATGTGCCTGTAATGGTTTGAGGGCTTGTCTTGGCTGTATAGAGCTTTAGTCCAGTATTTAGAGCCATTCATCATGTTCCTACTGCTGTGTCAGAAAAAGGACTTGAAAACTAACAGAATTCCTTGAAATCTAAAGCATGCTACAGCACAGAAGCTTTAAATTTCATATTTTCCTGTGTGTAACCCATACAGCATCTGAAAGATCCTCTGCAAGTCAGCAGTAGCAAAGAATACACCTGTCCAAAGGTATTACAAACGGAAATTTACAAGGAGGTGAAACTACTCTACTCCCATAGCCCTCTCCTGTCCTGCTCTGCCTGCTTCCTTCTGCACACATCACCCTGTCTCTAACTGCTCCCTCCTCTGCTCATATCTTTCTGAGCAGTTGAAGCAAAAGAGCTTTTAGAGCAATACAGGTTATCTAAAGGAGAAACTTTGCCCGTGAAAGTAATACATTTGTCATTAGTTACTAAGCCATCCTTTAGAGGTCTCCTTTTACTTACTTCTCTGCAGGGCAGCTCACAAGAAATTAGTCAGCATCAGTTCTTATCATATTGAAAACACAATAAACTCAAAGCTTCCTCAATTTCCCAGTCTGACTTTGTTTCAGTCAGGACTTCTTTGGAGCAGCAACTGCTTCTGTCTTTTCCCCCATCACGATGGGTTTCTAGAATTTCCTACATTATAACAACAACCACCATAACAGAAGTAACACTGTTCACCTGAGGATGTTTGTACCAATTTGCCAGACAGATGTACTAATCTCCAAACGACACATAAAGCTCATAATCACATAGCAGCACCTGGGCTGAGTCAGAACAAAGTCTGAAACAAAGAAATTTCCTCTCACACATACACTCACAAAGGTCCCTCAATATCACTCTATCCTGGATTCTATAAATTCCCAAAACTAAACACTTTTTAGTATGTCCTGGTAACCCCTCCCAGTAACTAGCATTCAGCTATATTGTGCCTGACCTGAATGGCTTGTGATGCTCTGAATATTAAGTTCATTCCCAAGTAATTAAAAAAAAAAATAATTAAAATGTTTTCATAAATAGGCTTTCAGTTAGCTGCAGACTTGGACAAAAGCCTGGACTTATGAAGAAGTCAGGCAGTGCACTACTCAGAAGTTGTAAGGCTATTTCTTATACATCATTATATTAGCAGGTTTCATATCCTCTCACAGGGTGCTCTATTTCAGAAGCAGCTTTTGTTATTCTAGATTGACCATTCAGGCTTTATCTCAAACCCTTTGTCCTCAATGCAAGGGACAAACTCTACATCCCTTTGCATTTATTAGAAAACTATTCTTCTTAAATTAACAATACCTCTTTATATTACAAAGGTATGTTTATTGGGAAACGATGCAAGACAACTAAACCAGCAGATTGCAAAATAAAGGGTCAAATCTTTATATTTCTATAGAAATGATATAGTATTTATCAGAATCTTGCATTTTCTGCTTATTCTCTCTGGAGCTCTTTGGATTCTGTTACAAGATAAAATAACAACGATTTTCAATAGGTAATTGTTTAGTCTTTCTTTCATTATCATTTTCTTTATATTTCTACAAACTGCTGCTAAGCTTGCATAAAAGTCTGTTAGCCCAGTAAGGAATTGTACCTGCAAATCAATCCAAAGTGGTCAGGCCTCATAAAAAATTGCGGTTTATCAGGCTTATGCAGGCAAACATGGACTCGGCTCATGGTACCACAATCCTCTCAAGGAGTTTTGTTCTAAGGTGTTAGTCCTGATGCAATTAATATTCCGCACCTGGGGAATCAGGTAGAATCTGGCAATTCATGAATGTCTCTGCACTGCTACACAGCAGCAACTTCCTCCGAATCCATCTAGACACAATGAGTAGCAACAACGCTAAGCTCCATATCCTGTCTTCCCCTGGGTTCCACAGAGGAATACTGCTGTTGATTTCAACAGGTTAGGCTCTACGGAAAAGCCTGTCTGAGGGGAAAAAAAAGTCTGTCCCTGTTCTCAGATGTACCTGTGACATCAGGGGACTGACAGTGGAACAAACAATGTAAATGACATCTAATCATGCCTGGTGAATCAGCCTTATCACCAGCATTGTCAGGGTGCATTGACCATGCCCACTTTTTCATGCCTGAGAAGATATAGGAAAGCTACTAGAAGCGATCTGTCAAACACAATATTGCCCCTCTGACCTGTGATGTCTTGTGGTGACAGACTCATCCTAAAACCAAGGAGAGTATGTCCTTTCTTGGTTCTCTCTGACTTAAGGCCACCTCCTTATGGTCTCAATGCCACTTAGGAGATCACGTTTGTGCAACATACAAAACTTAACATCAGGGAAGTCAAGAAAGGTATTCCACAGAGCCAAAGGAAACCCTGGAGGAGGAAGCCAGCCAAAATGATGGCCACCGCAAGGCAAGCAGCTGTGGTTGGAGTTTTGATTGTACAAATAGTTCCTGTGTTTCTTAATTACACCACTCTCCTTACTAATGCTCACTGCATGGAAACAATATGTTGGTCACTCTCAAGTTCTATGCCTGACTTCATTGAATTGATGAAGGAGTTTGAAAACTGACTTATTGTACTTTGTAAAGCCGAAGTAGAAGTCCTTAGAAGGTAAAAATGCATATTGGAGAAGTAAAAGGATATGGATCAAGGAAAGAAAAATCTAGGTTGAACACTGTGAAGAAAAAATTCCATGTGCAATGCATAGTAAGCTGAGTTTCCTAAGAGAAATGAGGAAAAAACCCCAACCCAACAAATTACATCGACATTTAACACCAGACTGGACAAAATCCTGGAAAATACACCACTGGGAACAATTTCATCCGGTCTGTAAGGCATATGATCTCACTCGCACTGGAAAATATTGAAACATTTTAATGCCTAAATGAAGTTCCCAGAGATATTCAAATATCTCGTGGAGCTCAGGAAGCAAAACAAGCTGGATCTTTCAATGTAGAAACAAAATTGCTAACTCCCAACCCAGATTCTGCTCTAATCAACACAAATGTAGAGGATCTGAAGTGAAGTAACTCTGAATTTACTCTGACTCAACATCAGCAAAATAGATTTTTTGCTCCCCTGCTTCCCGTTTTCTGAAGTTTCATTACGTTATGCAAGCAAAGCCTTTTCAAATAAAAAGCCCCACAGAAGTGCTGAGCATTATTGTTTCTTTCTAATAAAAGAAGGGATGAAAAAGCAAGGAAACTGAACTTCACTCTACAGATAAATAAAACAGCACTCCAGGACTTCTTAGATCAAAAATCCTATTCTTAATGCAAAATTCTGCTTAAACGCAACACAGCTGCAGCAATATTCAAAACATCTCTTTTATATTCAACATTAATAGGACAACATGAGAAGTAAAAAGATTCTTCTCAATATTTTAGCAGCATCTTCTTTTTTTATTCGAATACAGCAGCATTTCCATTTTAAAGGTACTTCCAAAGCACCTAAAATCTTACTTGCAGAATGTGCTTCAGGCCGAAACTCTGCATGGGGATTTTTTTTCCTCTGTATTCAATCAAAATTTATATTCGAATTAAGTATAATTTCAAAAAAAGAATATGTATTTCAATACACAACTCAATATAAACAAGTTAATTCACTGGGGTAGCTCTCACAGAAGAAAGTCATCCTCAGAACCACACCCATTTTAGACTAAAGTCACAACCCAATAATCCCATCTCCAGAATAGAAATACTGATGCAATTTTTTGCTAAGTGTCACTGATTTCAAAGGACACACAAAAATTTGCAGGTCATAAGGGTCCTGATGCTTTTTTTAGGAAGATTTTGAAACACCAGAAGAGTTAAGATATCTGAAATAGTTGGAAACAGAAACTGAAAAACAAAGACAGCTAAGTATGAAGGCTACTCTCTCCACATTATTTGTCTTCTTCAAGTTACATCTCCTCTGTTCCAGTAGCGTTACAACTCCCTGCTTAGTCTGCACCATTTGTGACTTTGCTGTAAGGGATGGCCTCCTCAGAGCTACTGATTCTGCACTTTAGGATCAGTAATACTTAATGCTGATTCTTCCTTGCTAACCTGTTTCGTCAAAATGGTTGGTGTTAGCTTAAACAGCAAACTTTGCTAACCAGGTCTCCTTCAGCAGGACTCCTTAAGGAAAGTCTCACAACCAGCTGTGATGTTAGATCTTCAGGGCAGCAGCCTTTTGCAAGGCTGCAGTGGGAACTTTTGTGAGCAAGATGAAGACAACCATGGGAAACAGGATCCTCTCTGAAGAATATACAGAATCTAAGTCTGCACCTTTTCTTTACTTTTTTCAATTTGGATTCCCTACCAGTCAGACCTGGTGGCCCATGCACTGAGGGAAGATTCAAGTAACACAGGCTGCATCTAATTAAGAGAGTAGGAATCTATGTCCTTTACAAACTAAGAGCGACATCAGTTAGGCTTCAGTACTGAATTTGTCTTATATTTGAACTTCTATCTGAATACAGCAGAATGAATGGCTCATCTTCAATAGAACATATGCTACAGAATCCTTAGGATAATTTTGCTGTCTATATTCCCTTGTCCTGAACATCATCCCAAAACAATAACACTTCCCTGCCTTACTTATATGGATTTCAAATCTAAATCCAAGAATTTGACTCTGTGCTGTACCACAGTTTGTGAAAGTACCCTGTAGTGCTGGGAAGCAGAGACTGAGCATAGGCCCAAGAAGTCACAGGATGCACTTTCATAAGTCAAAGTCAAGCTGAAAAGGGGCAAAGCTGCAAAACTATACACTGCATTTAATCTTTTGGTGGATGCCTACAGAAAACTGGAGAGAGAACTAGTGTGAAACACTAGTGTGAAGCAGCTTCCATACAGGTTCTTCTGGTAAAGAAACCACAACAAAGCACAGCTTAAATGGATTAAAAGCAACCTAAATGTTGGATCTTAAAAAAAAAAAAAAATCCTTGAGAAAACATAATTTTCACAGTGACATATTCTTACTGCTACATTTTTAACATTTGCATTAATGATCTGGAAGAAAAGCAATCAGAGCAATTCACCACTGGAACAGCTTATGGAGATCCTGCTTTTCTCAAACTTAAATTAACTTCAGACTAGAAGTTTTTTTCTCAGACATACACTCTGGTTCAAACCAAAATTATATGAAAGCTGTCCTATGACCTTTGCTACAGCAGACCTCAGACTAAATAGTACAGTGTTCTCTGCTGACTTTTTTATTTCTGAATCAATGAGCCTATGACATGACATGCAATCACTCACTAGCAACATCTAACAGTGCTGTTTGCTCTACTGTTACCTCGGTGAGGCTTCTGTTCCTTTCATATGCCCCTCTTGCAATGTCTTTCTGTGTTCTAGCCTTCATCTTGTCTTTGTCTAGGATGAGGATTGACCTTTCACATGTCTTCATGAGCACAGTAAAGCCACTGAAGTTTCACATCCAGTGACAGGAAGATGCGACAAAACAGCCCTGTACAGCTAACTTGCAGGTGAAGAAGAGAGCTGAGTGCTGGACAGAAGCAGATGCCCCTCCTTTGCCTCTCCCCAAAAGTTAGTCTTTCAAAAACTATTTTTAGGCTAAAGATGATGAAAGAACTAAAAAACCATTTTTGCATTTTTTAACGTCTGGGTTTTTTCAGATACAAATTGGAGGAAGAGCTGGGAAGAATATGTGCAGGTGGGACAAAAGGATGAAATTGCTTGGGAGAACTAGAGAAGAGTCTGAGGTAACTATTTTCTTCCTGGAAATCTCTTGACCATCTCAGATCTTCCCTGTTCCCAGCAAGGGTCTGCTCAGTTACATTTTCTCCCTCTAGGCAGAAAATTATGCTGATCTTAGTCTTCCAGGCAGAAAGCAGAAAGCCACATTCAGCTGTCAGACAAAATAATGGTTACTGGTCAGTGCCTCCAGCTGCACAAAAACCTTTCCCATGAGTTTCTAGTTCCTGTAGTCACCTGGAACTACTCTCACCAAAGCCCCTAATGATTTTTCTTAGCTGGTCTCAGAACCAATACTGTCTTTGTTCCCCTTGAACCCATGGACTGCCTTTGACTGCCAGTGACATTTCTTGAAACAACTTAAATTCAGTGATGCCATCTCTCCCAAGAGCCTCCTCTTACTTCTCTGTTTCCCCAAGCAAATCCCTTGAGGAGGACCTTCTCTACATGATCCCATAATGCTATCACCTAACGGTCTTTCATTCTTTGTCACCTACATTCTAGTATCACCTCATCTGCAAAGTCAGATTGAGCTATTAATATGCAAACAACTTACAGATCTCCTTTGGATCTGGCTCTTTAAAATCTTCAGCCCAAAATCACAAAGGCTTTCTCTAAGATTTCATAACAGACAACAGAGAGCCATCATCCCATACTCAACATTCTCCTCGTCTGGATGGATCACTCCTTGTTTTTCTGCTCTCTGCACCCAGAAAACACTTGTCCTGCGCATCCCATGGGTGGTGGAAACTATTTTGGTCTCTATTGGCACAGAACACTTGGAGAAGGATTCTCCAGCAATTTCATGTATTGCTGAGAGCTTTTTTCATAAGGCCACTTATTTTTTCCTGAAACAAAATCAGATGCTGGTAGGATCTGTGTCCCCTTTTTATCAAATAACAAAATGCTCCTTTCATCATGCCGTATTTCAAAAGATCTCCAGATTTTCAAGGACCATAGTTTCAGGAGTTTCAGCACTCTCATGAGACACAAGGGAAACAAAATAGAGAAATGAGGAGAGGAAGAGTAGACACTACTGAAAACTTTGCTCATTTACTGAAGGGAATAGCAAAACTTGTGCTTTGCTAGAGTGCAATCAATGAGTAATAAAAATGACAGTACAAACTACACGGCTACCCCATAATTAGGGAGAGGGTTCACTTCTCACATGACACTCAGAATCAGGTTCAGAGAGGTGTATACGCCAGCAGGTTGTTTCATGCTCTATTCCCTTGGATCCACACTCTGAGCTTGGTTTAGCTGTCCTGTGCAGTCAAAAGAGAGTTCTGAGCTAGTGAAGATTTCATTCCTGTATGCTGACCATTTTAATGAAAATCTTCACCTTGCCAGTGTAATGCTCTTTAAATGGACCATCCTAGCAATACTTGTGTCTTTTGATCCACTGCCTCCCACAAAATTGGCTAACCTTTAAGTTCATTATGTTCTTAAAAATATTGCTATGTTCTTAAATTCATTGCTCTGCATTCAGAGATTGAAACTATGCACCAAATTAGTATGTCATATTTGAGCTGCCTACCTGTAAATTTCTAGTTTCTCCATTTAAGTGGAATTGACTTGCCATGGCACAATGAAAGGAAGATCAATAATTACAGACTCCAATTTGCCATAGATTTGTTAAACTTCACTTCCTGCTATCATGTTCTCAATAGTTATAGTCAAAGATACATCCTCGCAATCTGTTCTAACTACATTAAATATGCCTCAGTCTTCCAAACATACAAAGGAAACCAGCTGGAAACACTGCACTTGCTGTTATCAGTGAAGACTGTATCCATCTACATGATTGTGCCCTCAAGAGGTTACAGACAGCATAACTTTCACTTCAGTTGTCAGTTCTTCAAAGCAATCCAACAGAGATGTCCTGCAAGCATGTTCTGAGACACCACAGCAGCAGTTTACTGGCCCTGGACTGCAGACCACTGACAGCCACTGCAGAAAAGGCTGGCCTTGGGGGGTTGGCTACTTCTTGTTGCCCACCACCAAACTGTCTTAGAAAAAGCTAAAAGCATTGTTTTTCGTGTAAGCAATTGATGTAATGGCTACAGAGCTGCCACATGATCATTTACGTGGAAAGGAAGTGGTTCCCATAATTGCAAATAGGAGGAAAACTCTATGATGATGCAATTTTTCTAGTAGGAACAGAAACTCAACATGTATCATCCCAGCATCATCTTAAAATACATGTATGCTCTGTAGCCAGCATCATCTTGAAATAGCAAATGCACACTAAGTATGTAAGATTAGGCAATATCCAAAGAGACCTTCTGACTCTGTGTGGATCCACAATTTCTTGCAGGTTCTGCCATTCAATTTTTATGAGAAGAACAGATTTATGGTATAAGCATTCATGAATAATTCACTTCCAAGATCTGCCACATGCAAGTTGGGGAAATCCAAGCCATAAAACCTTGGCACTGTTTAGGCAGCACAAGGCACGCTATTTTTTTGCAGGTGTTATTACACTGACCTACTTGGAGTTATTCCTCCTTCACACTGCTAGAAGAAAAGGATCAGTCTGTTTTCTTACCATCTCTGGTAAGCAAGCCTCTCTGCCACCTCGTCATAGCAGTAAATATGCTTCTAATGTTGCAGTAAGTTAGTTTTAGCAACCTTAGCGCTTTGGCTCATCATTGCTCCAGCGGCTTGTACATCTCACCCGTTCTTGGGCCTCCCATAATAATCCATTGTCTTACAACCTCCTCAAGTCCATGTTTTTAAATCATATGGAGAAAATTACTTGGATCTTAAACCAAAGAAACACCATTAAAACCACAAGCTAGCTACACGGAGCCTGTCTTTATGCTGGTTTCTAACTTCAAGAGAAACATGGTTTATTCCCACACTCATCCTCCTTGACTGGAGCAGGAGACACAGCAGGATATTGTTGCAGATGACTCAGATGAAAAGAAAGTGAAACCGTCTAGCCATCTCCTTGTCCTAACACAGAGGACGAATTAATAGCATCACTCAGTGGCTGCTTATTTCCCCAGGTTTTTTCTTTACATAGAGATAAGTGGGAGTTCTTTTCCCCAATTAAAAACAGTTTTTGTGAGGGTTTTATTTGATTAGATCTCAAAGTGGAGGCCAATTAAAATGACAATCACTGCACTGCCACTCAGCCATATTCAAAGCACACATGGTGGTATATAGCTAAACCTGCAACTGCAATACAGGGAATAAGCAGCTGGCATTCCTGGTTTGTAAGTAAGGTGAACAGTTCACAGCTATCTTGATATAAAACAACATAATAATTACAGTGCCTAAATTAGACATCTGAGTGAATATAGTCATGTCATTTAAACAAGTAACCTATACTGATTCATAGCAGCTAGGGATCTGATGAAGGATGTAAGAACCTGACCTTTACCCTAATATGACCCTTCAGTTTATCCAAATTATTGGCTTTCACGACCTGGACTCTACCTCGTGTCCCCACAGTGGGGTTTTAAGCAGGTTAAGAAATGATGGCTTCTCACTTTGGTCATTTCTTACACACTTCCAGCAGTGCTGGAAAGGCGAGAACAACCATAAAAGCCAGTAGAGGGGAAAATTAGACGTGCTGTGTAACTAATTTCTGAACTGTAAGCAAAGTTGTTGGCAATTTCCATTTCATATCACAAGTTCACATTTCTTTGAATTGTCACGTACTGAGGACAAGCACTTCCAGGCAGTATGGGATCCTGCCTCGTCAGCTTGAACAAGCTCCAGGGGTGGCCATGGTGTGTTCTGAAGTGACCTCTCACCTCCTGACACAGGAGCCACCATTCTGTTTCGGAGCAGGGTACACACCTTGAGCCCACACCACTCTCATGGAGCAGCAGGTTTCCTCCTGCAGCCCCCACCACTGGAGCTGCTGTGTTTGCTAGGGTGGCTATAAGCAAACAGCTGTGAGCTCTCCTGCCAGCCCTGCTCCACAGGCACGCAGGGGAGCACGGTCACAAGGAAGGGGCCAAAAGCAAATGAAAACCAGATGAGCCGAGACAGCAGTTGGAAAGAGAGGATGGTTAAAGCCTGTGATGGCTCTAAGTGAAAACAGTCAGACCAAGAAGGCTTGAAGATTGTCACTGAACTGAAAATTTCCTCCACCACCGGCTGCCCGGCTGGAACTGTATAATGGAGCAGGCTTCAAGAAGCCGCAGCTCCCAACAGAGTTAACTCTCCAGCAGCTGCTGCACTTTCAAATTGTCAGCCAGATTAAACACAGGAATGCCTGGGGGTCGAAAAGCTGAGGGAAGGCTGAAGTGACAGGGTCAGTTTGCTCTAAAGTGCAGAAACTACTCAAAAAGTTGGAGGCAGGGCTCCTGGCAGCCAGGAGGGAGTTATTCTGGCATCACCTGGCTGGAGGCTTGGCACAGGGCCCTCTCCCTGCACCAGCTGTCCACACCAAACGGGACAAGTAGTGGAGTTTTTGTCTTGTGCTTTCTTAGAGCTGCAGATGCAGGATGTATCCAGACTGCCTTGCAGGGCAAGCTTCTGTTTGGAGCGGAGAGAGGTGTGGGTTCCACTGCAGCCCACTCCTCCAGGGCATGAGCCAGGGACCAGACACAGCAGGATATCGAAATGGCGCCTGTACTGCCTCAGCACCCAAAGCTCAGGGAAACATGTTACCTTATGGGGGCAAGTTGCACGTGAGCAGTGCCTGCAGCAGGCAAAACTGAGTGCCACTGAGCTGCATGTCACCGATGACAAGAGAGTGACAATTCACTGGGAAAACTGCCCTATGAAAACATGTTTGAGAATCCAGTTTATTGTCTCTTATTGTTCAAATCCTCCACAGTTATAAAGATGCCATGCAATTACGAGCTAGAAAAAGGAGATGAGGTAATTCTCCCACACACTGTCTAGCCCATGGAGTCAACAGACCTATGACACCATCAGCGGGCAGCACGGGTCAGTCAGCCCCTCCTAGGAGATGGTGGGCCACCTCCACCAGAGATCAACAATCCACACTTCAAACATGAGGCACAAGCTTGTTGCCAGAAACACAGAGATGCAGAAAGCAGGGGTGGAGGGAGCTTTACCAGTAACGGGGTAGGAAGGAGAAAGAGAGCTTGTTCCCACACAACACAGCCTCTCCTCTGCCAAACCACGATACTCTATGGGGATCTGTAGCCCCCAGGCTTCTCCAGGTACCTCTATCCCAGCTAATCTGGAAGCTACAGCCCACAAAATCACTGTGCTGGCCCACAGAAGTTGACTTGCCACACAACTCTCAAAGGTCACATAAGGACCAGACAGGGACTTGAGCACAAGAGAGTCACCACAGGCCACTGTATTGTTGGGCCACATTCAGGCATCCAGATAACCAGCTCAGTCATCGAGAGAGCCAAGTGGTTTCCCTTGCCAGCAGAAAGTTTAACTCACCCCCTCCTCATCCCAAGTACCAGAGGAGTCTCCACACACACAAACTAGTAGCCTGGATGCCTCTGTCCCCACTCTGCATGAGCACTTACCCCCCAGGAACTGGATGCCTCCTGCCACCCTGCCCACGGTTCTGGAGATCAGCTCAGACACGCAGCAGCCCATGAGCGCTGTCAGGGCCACCAAGAGAAGCAGCCCACAGCCCAGGCCTGTCACCACCGTGCAGATCCTCCACTCAGCGCTCGGGATGGCCTGGAAGGAGGCATAGCGGCCGCACTGCTCCACCATCACGGTCATCTGGCGGCTTTCGTCCCGCACCGGGTAGGAACACCTCCGGAAAGTGCCGAAGGAAACAGACTTCTCCAGCTGAGACCCTAAGAGCCAGTAGGGCATGAAGAAGCCAACACATGATGCAGCGGCACAGAGGAAGGAGAGGAAGGCCCAGACGACACCGGCACAGGTGAGGCTGGAGGCCATCTTTGTATCTGCTCCAAGACCCCTCACGATGGAAAGCCACAAAAGTAACTGCGTATTTTAGAGGACGTTTGTGGATAATCCAGAGTCTCTCAGCCTTGACAAATCCTCACACAGGGCGTAGCTCGGATCTTAACAACCGGGGGGATATTTCCTCCCATCATGAAGTCAAAGGTCCCTAATTAAATAGCAAAACACAAAAAAGAAGGAAAAAAATACAAGTTCAGTAATACTGACATTATAAAAAAATATTTGTTTGCCAGAGTGTTTTTCCTTCCTATAGGACTTTTGAATAAGACATGTCACTTTTCTGTCCCATCCTTGCAAGGAGACCCTACAACCACTCTCAGTGGTAGCAGCTGCCATGGTCAGTGTGACACTGGTGGTAGGCAGCCCAGCTGACACAGGCTGCTGTGCACATCCACGAACACTCTGCAGCCACCTTCAGGGGTTCCCTGTGTACTTGTCTACTCACTTTTCCCCAGTGTGCATCATGATCTTTCCAGTGCCGATAGAAAAAAAAAGATGAGGTCTTGTTTATTCTTGGCTAACCAGAAATTCCTCCTGCAATGCTGGGAGAATGTACTTCACATATACATGTACATTCACATGTACCTGGCCCCACAGCTTCAGTGCAAAACCACTCAGAGTGTCTAAGGCAGTTCCAGACCAAACCCTTGCGACAGTGGTAAAACTCACTAACACAGCCCAAAAGAAGTGTTATGAGACAACATTTTTTCCAGCAGTCCAAATTGCTTGGCATCCCTGTGCAAAAGGAGCCTTTTATCACTTGATGTCCAGAAGTGCCAAGAACCCAAACTCCGAGTGGGCTTCCGGTAAGTGAAGACATTGCCATATCCTTTGGATTCACCCCTACACAACCTCAAGCAGCACATGATTAAAACACAGAGGTCTCTCTTAATATTCCTGCTTGCATTCAGCCCACCTCTTCTTTGCCTCTTCCCAGCTCAAACCCCTCTGCATCCTCCTCAGACAACTCCCAGCCTCTAAGCTCAGGACCAATGCGACCAAGCGCATTTGACTGTCATAGAAACTTACATGCTGTTCCCGGATATCAGGGGTGTATTTCTTGTTAAATTCATGTTGGATCATTATTCCAACTGCATTTGTAAATTTATGATCATTTCTCATAGTTGTTGCCAAATTAATTCCGATAGCTATTTACCGGGGCTTCCTCTTCTACACATGATTAGACGCCAATCAGTGAATCCAATTCATGAACAGGCAAAAAAAATGAATACTGCTTCAGCACACGGAGGGAACATAAAGAAAGTTTGGAAGAGAAATTAACCATGTGCACCACATGAAAGTTTTGCTTACTTTTAAAACACTAAGAAAAAGAAGTGTTTTCTATAACATTAAAAAGGCCTATACTGTCACTGAGGAAGAGTACACCTATCTACCCACTGCCTATCTACAGAAATACCTTTCAACCTGAAAAACGCCAAACCCCTGGGGATAAAAACTTGGGAGAGAGGCATGGGGGGCCACCATTCCTCCAGAGGCATCATCTAGAGAAGGATTTGTCTGTGTCTTGGCGTGGCACCAAAAGTCTAAGCCAAAGTGGGTCACGGCACTTAGGAGAGATCATTGCCTGAATCGGGGGAAGAGGTACTGCTGAAAATAGGGGACAACACGATAGGACCCCCGCCGGCTTCAGCGAGGCAGCAGCTTTGCCTCCCCGCAGCCTACCAGCTCACAGCCCGGGCACTCTCACGAGAGGCGCACTCGCCCCTCCGGCCCCGAAACCCCGCTTCCCCCCTCCGGGAGTAGGAGGGGGCGGCGGAGAGATACAGCTTCCCCCGAGGGAAGGCGGCGGTCTGGAACCAAA
>VZRE01000143.1:184594-202153 GCA_013396775.1 Cephalopterus ornatus | reverse complement strand
GGAATGAGAGAGGGCAGGAGCGCGGGAATGGAAGGAGGTGCAGGGAGTGCGGGAGGGCCGGCGTCTGAAAGGAGCAGGAGCGGCGAGGGGTCTAGGAGTGTCAGGATGGGGCCAGTCGCGGTGCCGGGGAGCGAAGGGCTACTTACGGACACGCCGGGCGTGGAGGCTGCCCGCCGCGGCTGCCGGGAGCACATGGGCGCGGGGCCGGCGGGTGGCGGCCGCCCCAAGCGACTCTCCCCGCGGTCCCGGCGCGGAGACGACGCGGGAGCTCCGAGGCGGGCGGGACCGGGACCGGGACCCTCCCCAGCCCGGCCCGTCCTTCCCTCCCTTCCTCCGCACGTTCCTCTCTCCCCCCGTTTGATTCCTCGGGAGGCAACACACTCCGCCGCCTCTCCTCCCCCTTCCCCCGCCACCGCCTCCCCGGGCGGGACCCGCCACGATCGGCGCAGTTGCGGGGCCGCGTACGGGGCCGGGGGCGAGGGGCCGGGCGGCGGCGGCGGCGTGCGGAACGGCGAACGGGAGGGCGGGGGCGCCGCCTCGAGCCCTTACGGGGCGGGGCGGTGGTCCCGGCTCCGCGGGGTCGGGGTGCGTCCCGGCTTCCCTAGCCCGCTCGGGACTGGGGCGGAGCGGTTTTAGCTCCCGGGGGCTGGAGCAGTGGGTCCCGGGTTCCCGAGCCCGGCCGGGGACTCCGCACCTCCTGCCGCGGCTCGGCGTCTGAGTGCGGGGTGCGCGGGGCGGTGGAGTCGGGGACGGAGAGGAGGAAAGGGCAGGAGAGGAGAGGAGGAAAAAGCCGGCAAAGAAGGAGTGTTAGAAAGAAAGGGGTAAGGCTTCAGTCCCTACATGGGAAAATATGGGCTAATATCCTGATGGTGTGCGTGTGATAAGAACTGTGTGTCTATCTCTGCATGCGAGCTGCTGATCCAGCATTTTGATCGCAACAGTTCGGGAGTTGGTCTACAGCGAGAGTAAATGTGACCACAGTACCTAGCAGCTCATCCCGGCTACGTTAGGTCAAGCGAAGAGACAGGAGCTCCAGCCCTTTCCCAGAGTGCCTTAAGTGGGAAAGTTTTGGGGAGGAGTTGCCTCTGGGGGAAAGAGATATATCCTATTCTGGTTTTTCCTCTCCGCCCAGAAACTTGAATAAATTCTTCAGATATAAGATATTTTTATGCCAGGTTTAAATTATGCCAGCACCAGACATGCAAAATCTTTTTGTTACTGTTTCTTTTACAGTCGTGGAACATGGTGTGTGATTTAAATACCATTCATTAATATTATTAATGCTAGATGAAAATGAGGTTTATGGCACTCAGTCTACATTTACACCATTTAATAGTAACAACAGCCATGTTCAGAATTTAATTACAAAGCTACTGTATTGGATTTTTAAAATAAGACTCCTTTTTTTTTTCCCCATAGCACAAACTCTTAAAATCAGAACACTACTGAAAAGGCATCTTTTCTCAAGGGATAAGAAATGGATTGGAAAGTATCTAGCATGATTAACTCTTCCATCCTAATATTTCAAGTATATTCTTTAAGGACATGGGCTTCAAATCCAAGAAGTGGGTTAAATATAGGCTGAGTGCTAGAATATATTCAATAAAGTGCTTCACAAGGAAGACAATAAAGGCATAACCCCAAACCAGCCATACTCGCAGCTGACATCTCTAGGCTATATCCACCTAGTATACATTTATATTAGCAAGTAATGTGGGTCAATCTGATCCGATCAGATAGTGTTGAGGACCTAAATGATGTTTATGCTTTTCCATAGTTTTTTCTTCAGGTTCACTCCAGCCTGTGCCTATGGACTGAGAGCCCCATGAGTGCTCAGAACTCATCTGATGCACTGCTGGCACCTGTCTGCTGCTGTAGTGCCATCTGAATCTGCTTTGTGTAGTCATTACTGTGGGGTAAAACAAAGCGTGGTAAGTGAAGATGCTCTGGAGATTCACTTCAAAAGCATGCCCTTGATCTACACCAAAACATGAATGTGGATGTGCCCATGGAGTATCTGACAGAAAGGGAGCTGGTGTGACTTTCCCAAGTCTGAGAGCTGGAGCCTGCTCCACAGCATACCATTAGCATCCTCTCCTTAAATCACCTTTCTGCTTGGTGCTAAGCCTCTACCCCTAAGCTTGCGCTAACTCTCAGGTCTCCACTTCTGCAAGGAGCTATGCACTTCTTGATGAGTGTAGACACACTCTTCATTTACCACTCTCATGCCTTCACTTGATCCAATCAGTTTTTTTCCGTCCTGCTATTCATTTTACCAACACCTGAAATGACAGGGATACTAAGCTAATATTGTGTCATTTGAACTGTGCTTTTGGTGTAAAGAAAGAGAAGAATTGAGTACTGTTATTAAATACGCGATTGTTTAAAGACACGGTCTGTCCTTCTCTCCCTAGCGAAAGACCTCGGTTATAAAGGAACTGTGATAAATATGCCTAAATTAGGAGTGTGTTGGAGGGGATCAGACATGGGTAGAAATTGCTTGGCATTAAAATGACTGTGGAAAAACTTCTGTTTCACACATGGAAACTGCTTCTCAGTTAAAACTGGCTTTGCAAACCTAGGGAGAAGCAAACAAGCATGCATTTATTCATGCGATTTATCTCTTCCATAGTATATGCCAAGGTCCCCAAGTCAGTGTTTGCTTTGCTAATGGCATCTCCACAGCGGTTCATTTACTTCCCTTATATGGCCTGTTCACTCCCTGAGCTGCTGCCATTCTGCTTTCCCTCATGGAAACTGTACATTGAATTCTGCATCTCTCCTGAAGCATTTTATCTTGCCAACTGTCTCTGAGTGCCCCCGCAAGCTGGCTGCATGACTTAGTCACTTGCAGGGAAACAAGCTTTATTTCACAATCCATTCTGTCAAAGAAGGAGTTTTGTTTTGATTAGAAACAAGTTAAACACATTGTATATATAAGTTAACATCCAAATTCTTATTCCATTTTTTTCCTAATGTTTACAACTCAACGTGCTTCAGCTGCATCAGCATTTGCTGCCCCTTTCAGGGATCATTGTGCTTACTGGGAAAGTTAGCTGAAATATTTCTATCTACATCTAACCTATCCAAAAGAAAAAGACAATTATCACATGGTGCTTCAGGATTTGCAATCTCTCTTCTAACCACAAAAGCAGAGAGACCTCCTTAGAGCAGAGCAATAACAAAATACATGGTCCCCAGGGTCTTGTCTATAGTGAAATAGCAGCTGGTTTTAAAATTGGTTCTGGTGTTTTGAATCTTAAGGGAATCCGCTTGTGAGAAAGCTTCATAGTTGGTCGAGGGAACCTGAGCTGTGGATTGTCCTCTGCTGAAACCATTTGAAGTCAGACTGAATCAAACATCCATGAATACATTGTCAGGAAACTACCCTAGCAGACAGATGGGAAAATATGCTTATAGATTTTACCACTTTTGCTTCTCCTCAATCCGTTGACTAAGCTGCTGTTACAGCTGGGGTCCTAACAGATTTGATGGAGCTAATCAGCACAGCAGAATAAAGACAGAAAATCCCATCACTGTACTTAAATCAATCCCGACTAATATACACATCCCAGGCTTGGCCACAGATTCTTTCATTACACTATATACTGTAAGACAATATAAAATGCCCTAGGAGAGTATGTATGTTCCTGAACACCAAGGAAAATGAAGCAGCTACCAAACCTCCATCTCATTCTTCAGTCTTTGACCAGAAAAAGAATCAAGAGTTTTTATCTCTCAAGTCACCATCTGTCTTCTGTTGTGTGCAGGAGGGTGATCGCACCAACATGGTTCCGAGCATCTTACAAAACTGGATCTTCAGGTCGTGTCTGTACTCGATTTTAAATGAAAAAGAAAGGAGTAAGTAGAACAATAGACTTGAGGCTATGTACCGGGAGCAACAGAAAGTCAACCCAATTATTCAAATACAGTCACTAAAAACCAAACAGACAAGTACTGTTAGGAAAATAATCTGATAATTAATGTATTTGACTGAAATTATGTCCAATCTGCAGCAGCTGGGGAAAAAAAATTGGCTAAACAGGAAGAAAAAGAGAACCCCAACTCTAACACCTGCAAATTTCTCAAAGGAATGTAAGAAAACAAATTCAAGTGACCAGATCCTGATACATCCATATGGTGGCCTTCCAAGTTGAACAAATTTCATGTTTTCTACTGTGCGTGGAACTAGACTCCTGAGATTTTGACTGGTTACATCCAAACCTGAATCCTGGCCTGTAAAGTTAGCTCTAACAAAAGATCCTTTCTCCACTTCTATTCTAATACTATATTATGATTAATATTTATTTTTATGGTGGTTCTCATGGTGGTAATTTTTCAAAATTCTCTTACTGACAACTCATGAACAGAACTTGGCACATTTCTGAAGGACAACTGTCTTACTAGATATAATGCTGTTGTTGCTAACATCAGTCTTTTAATCTCTGTATGCACATACAAATAACATGTCAGTGTGAAATAAAAAAGGGAAACAATCTTTATTATTTGCCATAAACCCTCCATATGTTCTTTCATCTTTATAAAGTTATTACTTATCATCCATTATATAAAAGCCACCAGGTGGTCTGCAGTTTGCAAGGCTCTAAAATAGTAGCTACAGCAAATAAGGCTACAGATTATCTCTTCTGTGTCCTGTTACTGACAAGCCTGGTGGCTGTGGGAAAGGCCAGGGAGGTTTATTCTGCACTGGCCCCACGGCTAAAGGGAGGAATGCCTGCTCTGCCCTCACAAGCAGTGCCAAGGTGACAGAGTTCTGGGATGACAGGTCCCAGACCCATTCTCTTTCACCAGGGAATTGTTTTAGTCCTGCACAAGCTCAGGAAAAACATGTGGATGGTTTCAATCTGAAATTTCCACTGTTCCCAAGTGGACTTTGAAAAATAAGGAGCGTCTAGGTGATGAACTAGTGATTTCCCAGCAAGAAATGCTCATCTCCTGGCAGGCTGTTTTCTAAGCATGTACACCCAATACAAATAATTTAATAGCATCATCTTATTTATGAGGGGAACATCTGTCTTTATTTCCCAGATGCTGTTGAAGATGCAGGGCACGTACAAAGAGCAGGTCTTGCCGCGGTGTTCTCTTGCGCTTCGTGGCATGTGCGTTTGAGACCCGAGTTTGTTTAACGACACGTGCATAACTAAGAAGATTTTTCCTTTTACTTTAAAGCCTCAGTCGGGGATCGGCTTTCAGCAGAAGGTCCCAGTTTACGAGCAGGGCCCAAAGCCGCGGCGGTGCTCCGGCGGTGGGGGGTACCCGGGGCGGCGGGCGCGGCTCTGCGCTGCTCGACAGTGACACTCGCTGGGCGGCGGGGCCGGGAGCGGGCGCGGGGCGGACGGGACGGGCGAGCCTGGGGCACGGGGAGCCTCGCACCTCCCGGCCCCGCGGGGTTGGCACGGGCTCTGCCCTTGTCCCCCCGGAGCGTTTGATGCGGCTGCAGATGGGGAAGGGCGTGTCTGTGAAAAGCGGGGGCAGAGAGCAGAGCTTGCTTCTGTTCTCCGCAAAACTTGTGGGATTCTTCATCGCCCTGGGCCACCGTCCTGAGGCTCCTGAGACGCCTTTGCAGAAACCAACGGTGACTTCAGCAGGATGGTTTGCTTAAAGTAGGTGTATCTGAGAAAAAGGTGCAAGGCAGCGTCCTATTCCACCCTCCAGCCTTTTTCTACAGAACCGTAGTTGAGCTCCCTCTCTCCCTGAGCTCCAGCAATCACTTGCATCTAGGTCACCCTATTAGATCACATTCCCAAGGATAAGGCTAATGATTTCTGGGGTTTTTAGAAAGGAAAGCTGAAAATCCTTTCACTGGGGACAAAGGCCAATTCATTTTCCAAGTGGAAGCTCATTTCCTCCCCTCCCCATCATGCCCTGAGTGTCTCAGGGACTCTGGGAAGCTGGAACCTCTGAAATCTTGCACAGATTCATTCAAACAATGCCAGCTCTTGTCAGAAACCCATGCAGAACCCACTTTCCATTGTATCAATTCCAAAACTTTCTCAGTGGTGAAGGAACCAAGCTCATTTTTTTAAACATCTCTAAAAGGCTTGTCAATAGGAAATCCAGTACGTATATAGCATTCATACACCTACATGGGTGTGCATTTATTATTTATATCTGTATTTATAATAAAGATTATATATGTGTATTGATATATATATGTATATTCATACTACATATATAGGTATAGGTGTATTATGTACCTCCTCATATTAACAATACTGCTCAAGGAGTATCTGAGACACAGACTGAACTGCAGAGCCCAGGCAACTTGCCCTGCAGAGGGCCCTTTGGTGAGCAGTAGGCACCTATTCAGCCACAGTGGGTTGAAACATGTTCAGGTCATGCCTTGTGTTCACAGGGAAGCTGCAGCAAGCTGAAGAGAGGTGTATCTTGGTCTGTGTGTCAATGTTCATCTTTTGCTCTGGCCCTTTCTAAATTACAAGTAGTTTTCCTATGCCATTCAAGTTCATTGTTTCCTGTTTCCATCAAAAGCTTCATAGAATCATAGAATCTTCAAGATTGGAAGAGACCATTAAGATCACCAAGTCCAAAATCATCAACCCAGCACTACCACTGTGACCCTAAGGCACTAAACCATATCACCCAGCACCAGATCCAGATGCCACTTGAACACCTCCAGGGATGGTGATTCTACCACCTCCCTGGGCAACCTATTCCAATGCCTGATCACCCTAACAGTGAAAAAAAATTTTCTAATATCTAATCTGAATCTCCCCTGTCTCAGCTTAAGGCCTGTCTCATCCTCTCAATTGCAGGCATGGTAGAAGAGACCAGCCCCACCTCACTACAACCTCCTGTCAGGGAGTTGTAAGAGGTCCTCACCCAAGCCTCCTCTTCTCGAGACTAAACAAACCCAGCTCCCTTGCCCGTTCTTCATAAGATGTTTTCTCTAGTCCTTTCACTAGTCTTATTGCCCTTCACCGGACACACTCCAGCAACTCAATATCCTTTTTAAAGTGAGGGACCCAGAACTGAACATAGCACTTGAAGTGCAACCTCACCAGTGCTGAATACAGGGGGAATGATCACTTCCTCAGTCCTGCTGGCTACACTATTCATGATTCAGGCCAAGATGCCATTGGCCTTCTGGGTCACCTGGGCACACTGCTGGCTCATATTGAGCCATCTGTCAACCAGCACCTCCAGGTTTCTTTCTGCTGAACAGCTCTCAAGCCACTTCTGCCCCAGCCTGTATGGTTGCATAGGGTTGCTGTGACCCAAGTGCTGGACATGGCACTTCGCTTTATTGAACCTCATGCAGTTGTCCTTAGCCCATGGATCGAGTCTGTCTAGGTCTCTCTGTAGGGCCTTCCTATCCTCAAGCAGATAAACACTCCCACCCAGCTTGGTGTCATCTGCAAATTTACTGAGTGTGCACTCAATCCCCATGTCCAAATCATCATTAAAGATGTTAAACAGGACTAGCCCCAAAACTGGGCCCTGGGGAACACTGCTAGGGCGGGCTGCCAACTGCATTTAGCTCTATTCACCATCACTCTCTGGGCCCAGCCATCCAGCCAGTTTTTTACCCATCGAAGAGTTCGTCTGTCCAAACCACAAACAGCTAGTTTTTTTAGGAGGATGCTGTGAGAGATGGCATCAAACATTTTATTGGAGTCTAGATAGACGACATCCACATCCTCCCCCTCATCTATGAAGCAGGTCACTTTGTCATAGAAGATTAGGCTGGTCAAGCAGGGCCTGCCTTCTGAAAATACGTGTTGGTTGGGCTTGATTCCCTGGTTGTCCTGCCATGTGCCACGCAATGGCACTCAGGATGATCTGTCTCTTCCATAACTTTGCTGGGAGCTGAGGTTAGCCTGACAGGCTTGTAGTTCCCTGGATATCCCTTGGACCCTTCCTATAGATGGTGTTACACTTGCAAATTTTCCAGTCAGCTGAAACTTCTCCAGTTAACCAGGACTCCTGGTAGATGATTGGAGTGGTTGGGCAAATTCTTTCACCAGTTTCCTCAATACTCTGGGGTGGATCCCATCAAGGCCCATAGACTTGTGCATGTCTAACTGGCATAGCAGATCACTAACCATCTCCTCCTGGATTATGTGGGCTTCACTCATCTCCCATTCATTCTCTGAGAAGAGTTCTTAACCCTCTCTGGGAAAAGGGAGTTCTCTCCATATTATGTTGTAACAAAATAACCTAGTCATAGATTGTGCTTTTGCAATAAAACTACATATTTCACTATTCCTTTTCCCAATGAAAAAGCTAATTAGCAAGATCGTTACAGTTGCCACTAACAAGGGGGAAGATAGTAATTCCATTAATGTGCTCACAGGAACTTAATTTATATTACCTCTTAACCTTTACAAGGATATTATCATTTCAATAATTAATTGCTTTTTGCCATTTAATTTGCAGTTTACCATTTTCAAGGGAAATTACCCATTAAACTGAGAACTCTTTTTTTTTTAAAGAAAAAGTTCTTCACTCAAATATACAGCATAACCTGGCCTTAGAGAAGTTAGATATTTGCTAAGCCACTTTCGTGTTTGAATAGAGAGGACTCTGTGCTAGCTCTGCTTATTAAAGAACTGCCCATTGCTGGAGTCCTTAGCCATTTGGAGAAAAATGAGGGAGAATGGCACTGAAGGAATGACAAAAAGGAAATTAATTCTTACTCTTTTCCTTCAAATTCTGGAAGGCGATGAATCCTTCCTCTCTTATTGATGCAATGAGAATCAACTTCTTTCTTTGCAACAATATTGTTTCTTCAACTGAACTTAATTTATGCTGCAAAACCCATCCACGATGGGTTAACTTCAGTGACTGAAAAGAATAAAGGAACTTTGGCTCAGCCTTGTAAAACACAGAAACTCTGTCCATGAATCACCAAGCACTTTAGCACGTTCTCAAGCCAGTGCCTGACACTTCGGAGAATGGAGCTCAACACATGTATTCCTGCTCACACTCAAGCCTCTTGGTAAACAACCATTCATTTCAATAAATCAGACACAAGCTGGTGTCCCCGTGGTAGTATGCTGGCATATCTCCACTACTGATAATAGAAATTGTGTCCAAGTCCCATCGCATTAAAAGAAGTTTAGATAAATATTGGTATCTGAGAAGGTGAGTAATGCATTCCAAGTAGGCATATTTGTGATAGAGTGAAACACATACTTCTGAGAAATGGATTTGCATGCGAAGATGGAGGGGAGGTGAAAAAATTAATGAAGCAAGAAGACACAGGAGAAGACTGAACAGAAGAAGCAGGTACGAACTAGACTGCCCCACTGATTTATGAATGAAAATGTAAAAGTTTTTCTGATTCAGGTGAAAAAATTAAACTAGCCCTTGGGCAGTTCTACCTTTGCAACTGGCCAGTCCATGATATGTCACCTAAAATTACATACATCTGGATGGTATGTCACATGCCTACAGGCACCAACTACATCATTCTGCCGTGAAGCTAAGGCATTTAATTTTTTAACTGTAAAACCTTCTGGTTTTTTTACCCCCTCCCCCATGAGTATAAGGAGAACCTAGGGTTACACCAGGTTTCAAATGCAGTATTTCAGTTCAGGAGCACTGAAGCTGGGGCATACTCTTAGAATTATTTGCAGAGAAGTCAAAAGTCACAGTCAGACCAATAGGGGTAAAAACAATTAATTAAGTGTCTAGTCAACGGTCCATCATAGAAGTTTTCTATGCAGTCATTGGAGAGGACTAGGTAGGAATCTTAGGATGGATTGTCTTCTGAAAGTGCCTTTCTTTTCATTCTCTGATAGGATGTTAAGCTACTGACTTTACCCCTGACTTTTAGGTGTTAGAAGATTGGTGAGATGTATTCTACCAGTAGTATTTAATTTGTCTCAACTTGGATATCCAAGTTGAAGAGTGCAAGAAGAGAATCAGGCCACTTACTATTAAGAGCTCCCTATATCAGCAGTGGATAACAATCACACCACAGCAAAATAATCTGCTTATTCACCAGTAAAAGGACAGTCTAGCTCCATGCTAGCAGGGGCACTTCTTAACATAAGCTTTTTGCAGTGAGGCACATATATTGCTTGAAGACAATGTGCTAATTTTGCCAGTTGGAACTGTAATCTGCAATCTGGTTAAAGCACCTGATGCTTCTCTTTGAGATATTACTGTGGCTATATTATTAGGACTTTAGACTTCATCATATAAAAGGACATGTATGGGACAGAAGTAGAAAGAATCATCAAAATTAACATAAAAATATCCTCTCAAAACCTCCAGATTGGCAGTTCACTCAACATCATATTTGCTTTTTGAAAGACATGTGTTGTGCATGCGCAACAATATTTTAAGATGGCATTGTTTAAGGAAAGTTGACAGTGACGGGTGATGTATATTCAGAGTTACAATATTCTGAAGAGAGCTTTACCTGTGAGGACAAGAAAGTCCTTGCTAGTTTGCATGCCAAAGGAAGCTTGGGGCCTATTCTGGGGAACTTGATAATCTCTTGTAATTAATACTGTAATTGGAGGTTGCTGGAAATGCTCCTTGAGCTCCTGCCAGGGAATGTGAGTGCTTCACAAAGCTGTTGACACCATTCTGTACACCAGCTGAAGCAACCTACAGTAGATGCCAACAGAGAACTCTTGCATTGTCAAAACTCTCATCTGAGCAGCAAAAGCACCACGCTTTTTCCTTCCAGTGTAATCACAGAGCGACACCAGTACTACCCAGTCCATCACTGTGCTCCTTCCTGCTGGTGGGCCCGGGACAGGCTAGGTCACTACCAGTCTGCCCGTTCCTGGCAGAACTGCCCAGACTCCTTCCACCGTCACTATTTCAGATTGCAAATAGACAAATATGCACCACAGATACCAAAGTTCAGAAACTATGTTGCTTCCTACAACCTTTGCCTTCCCTTGGGGACATAATTATTTCTTTCCAGTGCACCAGTCATGGGGATGCCAGTCCTGTAATAACGCCATGAAGACAGAAATGACCACCAGAAAGGGATGCCAGACAATTTTATCAAGAACCTGCAGGTTTAAATCTATTTGTTCTGGAGGTGAGCAGATCTTTGCAAACAGTTGTTTGCAACTCATCTGTAGTGACTGCAACCAGTGTCAGCCATTAAGTAATAAGTTATTTTTATCCACAGCAGCTCTCCAGCATCTCTGAGGCTGATGGCATCTCGCCAAGGCTTTGGAAGAGCTGCATGAGCTCACACACAAAGATGAATGGTTGAGGCAAACCCAGATGACACGTCTGAGTCAACTTTACAGAAAGAATCAAATCCAAAGATATCAGGTAGCTCCACATTGGAGTTGCTGAGAAGTTGTTTTGCTGCCCTCCTGTCAGATGTCAGAGAGTGTGACTTCTGGCATTTTAAAAACTTTTACCTTTCCTGAAGTAGCAATAAAGTTCCATTAAATTCACTCAAACAGAATTGTTATGAGCACTAGGAAAAGCTGTAAAATGATTTGGTGTTGTAATACTGCTATGAAAATTGCCATGATCATCAATATGTTTTCTGTAACTTTTACGAGCAACATCTCTAAAGTGCTCTATCACAGGACAATGGCTTTTGTGATGAAGCTGTCCCATTTGTGCTCCATGCCACACCACTGCTTGTCCCCTCAAGAGTTCCTTGTGCACTCATGGCTTCAGATTCACTTTTGCCTGACAAAATTGTCAGCTGCAATGTAAAAGGGAATTTCTACCTGCCAGATACCTCTGACCATACACTCTTGTCCCTTCTGTGCCAATACAAACATTAATGCAAGATTTGCTGGATTAGCAAGGTGAGAAATCTATCATTTTATGCAATTACATCCCAATCAACAGCTACCAGATCTAGTATAGCAGCTATTAACACTAAGGACTGTACCTTTGATACTGAATATGGTAAAGAAATTGGCAGGGGCTGAGAGAAGCCACTCATACTACCCTGCCTCCATGCAGAAGTGTGAGTGTGTGTAGATGCAAAAAGGGCAAGAGGACAAAACTTATCTAACAGTGGTTTAAAAGGAGCTTTGGAAAAGTCAAATGGGCTTCAAAACAGAGACCAGCCAGTCAATGTAATAGAGAAAATGAAAAAGAAAGGGCTGCAAAAATGCACTTCGCTCTACATTTATGCATCTCTTGTCCTGCCAAGTGGAGTTATACTATCTTGGAGTCCTCTATGAATCCTGAATGGCAGCAATGTATGATACATTTATCATGTGTCTTCAGTGACTTGAATTGTAAACACAAAGTGACCACAGTGGTTGTGTTCTGGAAATAACAAGAACGCCTCAGTGAGGAACAGTCATAGTTCATCACTAGCTGTGAGGGCTTAAGGCAGTGTCTGGATTTCCATTAAGGGATCGCAATGAACAATCTGTTCACAAGAAACACGGCAGAAGAGTCAAGGGAATTAAAAACTACGCGACTTGACTGAGACCCATAAAACATAGACATTTGACCCCGAGGGTCGAATTGTAATCTAAATGCTGGATTGTAATACAGCAGTTAGGGGATCTGTCAAAAAAGGGAACTCAGCCAAGTTTATAGCACTTATGGTCTTTGTTAAAAACTGTATTACTGATGTACTTACTCAAAAGGCATTTTTCTAATGCCATCATTTTTATGATTTATTAGATTTACCTTTGGCTTGTCATGATCCATGTCATGGCCATATCATGACCCCATGGACAGCCTTGTGTTGATCAGCTGATGTGAAGGTATTGCTCAGTAATTTATGTATCATTCTCTAGATTTTCTCTCCTAGAGACTGCCTTCAGCTGAGATTAGGATGCAGTCAAGGGTACTGTTTCTTTGTCTGATGGTGAATAGTTGTAATTTTTGTTCAGTTGTTTGGGTAACTTTTATTTCATCTGTAAACCAGAACACATTTCAGAGACGTTTTGCCAGCAGGACATAGGCAGTCATTGCTTGAAGAAAAAGGGTAGCAGGACTGACATAAATCATTATAATGTGTTACTTTTGTCCTGCTTCTACTTTCCTTTTCTGGCAAAAATATTCCTCCTTGCTGCTATGCTGTTATTGCAATGGTAATGATAAGAGTGATCTTCCATATTACAGATCTCATCAGCATACTAATGAGTATATGCAAAGGAAAATAAGCTTTATATCTCAGCCACAGAGACACCTCAGTCACTGAGGTGATGCAGTTAGTCAGCCACAAGCAGATATTAATCCTCCTGGCTCCACAATCTGAACAATTTGTTTCTTTATTTTAGGTGAAATTTGGGCCCTCACTGGGTGAGTGAGCAATGCAATTGACCTTGCTGGGAATGTGGCCACATAGTTTAGACAACCACTTCCTTAGAGAAGTCCTGTATTCTGTATCGTTCTAGAGCCAAATATATTTAGACTAAACACTATTAGTTTTGCTGACACAATACTTCTCTTGACATCAATGGCTGGGTTTTTTTAGCAGGGAGATGAACAGGAAGACTTCATAGGTTTGGTATGCATTAAAGTGCATAGTGTACTGCTAGTGTTATCTTTTCAGTGAGTTATAACAAACAGGAGTTTTACAGCTCCTCAACCAGGTGGCTGATTCAGCATCACATATATTATAACCACTACTGCTGACTGTGAGGCACAACAATAAATCCTCAAGTGAGATAGCATGGGCTAACCGAAAATTTCAGCACTGTACATTCTTCTGGACCTTCAAGGGACACAGACAGGTTTCTCTACATGACTACACGTTCTTGTCAGGGTGACCTTTGACCAAATCGCTCATAGTCATACCTTAATTTGCAAAATGGGGTCAACACTCTCTGAGCTTTTGAAAAATTGAAGGAATGGGTTGATTTTATCTGGTGAAAAATATATTCAACCTTAACCTCTCAGAAAATAATTTATTAAAAAATCCAGCTCTAAATGACCCAAAGACACAGAACATTTTCCCTGTGCTTCTGCCTATCAGCTGAATTTTCTATCCCAACCACAGCACCAAGACATCAAAATACTGGAGAAAACTGATCAATAATTTCATGGCAGAGAACCAGTGAAGAACATAAGGCAGTGGTGGATTTCTTTTGGGGCATGCTGTGTGCAATGGAGAGCCCAGCAGAGCCAAGTTCTACTCACCTGATCCTCAACAGGGGCTGCAGCATAGAGGACTGTTACCATTTTCACAGGGACAGCATAGTTATTATTAGAGCCAGCTTCCTGCAGATACTCTTCTTCACAGCATCTGAAAGCATCAGGGCTTGTCAACTGTATCCAAAGTAGCATTGTCAAATTCTTTTTATCTATTACACTGTAGAAAATACAACTAATAATAGGCATTTGTTATTCCCTCCCTGACTTCATAATCTTTCCTGTTCCTCTGTCCTTTGTGCATATTGAGCCAAGCTCTGCATTAGTCTATCCTTCCTTCCTTCCTATTCTTCTTTTAATGTATTTTTACATTTTCTTTTTCCTTCATCACAAAAATTCCCTTTTTTCACCCTCATTTGCCTATGACAACACCCATAGCAAGGGCTATTCCTCTTTCTCTGTATTTAAGAAAACATTTCCTTTATGTCCTGCTCTGTCACTCCTCTTTCACCACAGAGTAGGGAAATACCAGTTCCAGTCATGTCTTTGAGCCCAGTCAACCTATTCAACCACTGGGTTTTATTATTACCTAGGCTTCTTCAAAACAGATTCAGGTTACTACTACAAACCCTTATTGATTTTGTCTTCAAAAAGTACATGTACCTCCAAGCATTTGAAAGTACAACAGCATCTATTAGCTTGAGCTAAGTGAACAGCAAGTGGCCTTCCACCAACCACATACTCCTTGTTGTGCAGGCCAAACCTTGCTCCTGTCTGTAGTGCACCAAATGGGTGTTTTGTTAACACTTTCACCATCTGTATAGCAATAAGAGTTGTCCAACAGTTTTGTTGTCTTGGGGAGGGAAAGCTCACAAAACCAAAAACCAGCATAATAAGGAACTGATGTAACAAAATTAACAGAAAACACAATGTACCAGACATTTCTTTACTGACACCTGTAATTTAGCTGTTATATCAAGCTTTGGTAAGGGAACTTAGAGTCGAGTAAATTGCACACACTGCACAAACTGTCTACCATTGATACACAGAAACTGATAACTGAAAGGAAAGTAGCTTCTGAATGTTACAGATCACAAACTCCCCATTGTTTTATCCCACAGTGTACATTCAACTGACTTAACAGGATATTTGCTGGTGGGCAAGCAGACTGGCAAGAATATAATGTTAAATGCCACCCTTGTGACACATACAAACCATGGCAAATCAGCTGAGTTTTAGATGGTGACCTCATTGCACTCAGATTTGCATTTTTGTTTAAAAAAATCTGTTCTGGAGAAAAATCTACCCTGCAAATATTATTCATATCAGAAAAAGAGAGGATTTTTTTCATAGCTTCATCTAATATTTCTAAAATATGAATAAAAGATAAGCTTATTTTTCAGTTGTGGGAGGTTAAAAAGGGCTCCCTTAATTATTTCTTCCCATTTTTCCAGGAGAACACATGCACAGATAAACACATGCTGTTTCAAAGCCTTATTGGTTCCTGTCAGCCCAATGTTTTACACTAGCTAGAAGCATTCTGGCTCATGAAACGCATTCTTGGAAAAATGCACACCCATGAAGAAGCATCTGAAAACAGAATTAGTTGCTTCAAAAGAAAGTGCGTGTACCAACTGATAGAGAGAATTCTTTGTGGCTCCTTGTATGTTTGTGGAATAACTTGTTGGACAAGACTTGGCAATGGTCGTGACTTATCTGACACTTGTGCTTCAGATGTTGGAATCTTTCTGACTCAAAGGCATGCCTTCACTCTGTCAACTCATTTACCAGGTTAACAGCATTTGAAATGTTGCTCAAACAGCTAACAACATCCAGCTGATAGGTGGGAGGAGTTCTTTCTAATAATAAAGTTTTCTTGACATGCTTAAATATTAATTGCTCACACCTGTGATGACTTCGGGCTGTTTTATTTCAGAATTCTAACATGGAGAAGGGAGATCCTGGCTCCTGAAAGTTTAGTCAGAAGTAAAGGACATCCAAAAGGAGATAACATCAATGTAATACGGTGGAGGAGAAGGAGAAACTAAGGGAAACAAGGTGTCTGAAAATACTTGAAACTCTGCTTCCTGACTAGGCAAGGGTAGAAAAAAGCCACTACACAGGCTGTTCAGAAAAGCTGGCCTTTTATGTAAAGGATCCATGTAAGAAAGTAAACAAAAGAAAAATTAAATAGCAAAATATCCTATCACTCTCTCCATTATGCTAAGATTCCAGGAGGGGGGCTCTGGTCATATAATTTTTTCTTGAGATAAGTGACACAAACTAAAAGAACAAAAACATTTAGAAGCTCAGTGCTCCATCTTGGGCATAAAGGCAGAGGCTATTTGATTCATTTGCAGTTCTGTTCGGGAAGGGCTTTCAGAAGAACAATGAATGATCCACACACCATCAGACAAATGGAAACAGACTTTTAATTGCATATGCAAGGTGCTGTTGTTTTCACAGTTAATACCATGATGGGACCTTTGTCTTCTTACACAACAGCTGTGTGCTGCTAGTCATCTTCTTTCCATGGCATCCTACCTTTATCTGTGTACCTTTGGAAAAGAAATCCCTCCGTCGCACCTCAGCATTTGAGATGGACGTGCCATGGCTGCACCCTGAGAGTGGGGCACATAGCCAGGCTCCTGCGGGTGTTTGGCCCACACCATCACAGCAGCACTGCTACAGGGCCCTGTCCAGGCTGTCCAGGGAGCGAAGCTGCTGCTGCCATGGAGCGGGTCCCACCATGGCCCCAGCGGCCAAAGCCACATCTTCTACACTCCAGAGCGAGAGGCAGCTCTGCTGACTTAACACTCTCTCCAACTGCCTGGAAGGAGGTTGTAGCCAGCCGGGGGGTGGCCTCTTCTCCCAGGCAACCAGCGACACGAGGGCATGGTCTTAAGCTGTGCCAGGGTAGGTTTAAGTAGGACATTAGGAAGAATTTCTTCACAGAAAAGGACATTATATATTGGGATGGATTGCCCAGGGAGGCAATGAAGTCACCATTCCTGGAGGCGTTTAAGGAAAGACTGGACGTGGCACTCAGTGCCATGGTCTAGTTGTCATGGGGTCAGAGGCTGGACTCAATGATCTCAGAGGTCTTTCCCAACCTAATTGATTCTGTGATTCTATGCTCTGGAGCTGCGTGGAGACCTCAGCTGTACACCTCTGTGTCAGTAAATGCGCAGCCGAAACAAGACACCTCCTCATTTTGACACATTTCTGCATCTACTGCTGTTAGCTTATGCAATAGAGATCCCATTTATTTTTCCTTCCTAGTTGTGCTCATAACTAAAGCATTTATTTCATTAAATAAATACAACTATTCGGCCTCTGAAAGTGAATCGTTTTTCTTATCACCACCCCAAAATCTTTTACTTATTCCCCTCAGTGCCGCTTGTGCCAGGTGACGCCTGGTTTTACGGCCGGCCTGCGCTAGGCCGGAACCAAAGCCTGGGGAGCGCGTTTCCGCCGGAGCTGTCGCGTGCCGGGGCGCTGCGGCCGGAGAGGGCCGCAGCC
>VZRE01000143.1:0-184561 GCA_013396775.1 Cephalopterus ornatus | reverse complement strand
CTGCGGCCGGAGAGGGCCGCAGCCATGGCCGACACGGCCGCGCCGCCTCCGCCGCCCGCCGCTCCCGCGCCGGGGCTCCCGGCCGCCCCCGGCACCAACCCGCTGTCCCGCAAGCTCAACAAGATCCTGGAGACGCGCCTGGACAACGACAAGGTGGGCCGGGCGGCGGCTGAGGGACGGGGCGGGGGCCGGATGAGCCGTCAGGAGCCGCGGGCCCCGACAGGCTCCGCGGCGGGGGGCGAGTCCCGCCGTACCCTCAGTTCCGCTGCGGAGCCGCGGGCGGCCGCTTGCAGCATTAATTACATAGAGCATTGGTTCTCGCTTCTCCGGCAACATGCCACGCTCCTGTCTCGTTCCGTCAGATCGTAGGGAGGTTTGTATCGCTTGCCTCGGAGGGCAAGTTTTTTGCCGTTTAAATGTTTTCTAGCTGTGAATAGATCATTCCTTTATAGAAAGTAATCTTAATTAAAGCTATTCTAAAATAGCAGACAGAGTTGTCTGTTAGAAGAAGAAAGGCTCAGCGATTATTTCGGTTGTTTGCTAACTGATCCGCAGTGTCTTTAGGTAGTTTTATCTCTGAAACCATTTATTACAGTTTTTTTATTTTTAGTAAGACCATGAACTTGGGATGGTTACAGACTGTTTAACCTGATTCTTTGTAACTGTGTGCAAAATTAAGGTTCTTTTATATATATATATATTCTAGGAAATGCTGGAAGCACTCAAGGCTCTTTCGACCTTTTTTGTGGAAAATAGTTTGCGCACCCGAAGAAACTTACGTGGGGACATTGAAAGACGGAGCTTGGCCATAAATGAAGAATTTGTGCACATATTCAAGCAAGTTAAAGAGGTAACTAGCTATCTTGCAAGAGTACTGCTATGTAATTTAGAGTAAAAAAAAAAAGAAAAAAGGATTAAGAGAGATTTTGACTGTCCAGGACAAACATACTTTTAGAGTAATATCGTTATATCGTTTGCTTCGTTTGGTGAAAATGTTGTGCAGAGAGATACTGTGTTTCAAACAGATAAAAGTCCCAAGAGAATGTTGATATTTAGAGGTGCATTCTTGGCATTGACTAACAGGGAACCCAGAGCGACTATGTTCCTTGTTAGTTGGGCATCTAATTTTGGTGGGATGGAGCTGGGCCTGGACGTGGCATTTCTGACTTTAAACATGGTTACTGTTATTTGAACTTATTTAGGAACTTGAGAGTATTAATGAAGATGTGCAAGCAATGAGCAGCTGCTGTGAAGACATGTCCAGTCGTTTGAAGGTAATATACAAATAGATGTGCTTTGTATATTTTAACTTCTGAGGTGGGACTACTTTCTTTTAAAAGGATAACCAAGCATTTTTGGAGATTAACAGCAACACGGAGATGTTTCCACAGTATGCATATTATGTTACTTTAGGATATTAATATGCTTCTTTTTCCTTGTTTAGAAGATTTATCAAGGAAATAATTTTAATTTCTTCCAAATTACAATTCAAAATGCAGCAATATACTTACTTGGAGAAGATCAGTGTGATATCCATTTGTATGTGAGTGGAGAGGAAATATTCTATTAGATTGGATGTGTGTGAAATTAAAGGGTTAATTTGTTTATTTCATTTTAAAATGCCTTTTGCATTGACTGCATCTATTGAGTTATGTGCTCATATAAATACCTCAACTGTATTCATAAGAAAGTATCTTGAAATTCAAAGAGGGAAACAAGTCTGCTGTGCGTCTTCAATGTGTTGGTTTTGTTTCATAACATTGTCTCAGAATGGTGATACACAACAAAACCAACTCTGTTTTCCTTTAATCCTGAATCCATAATATTCTGGATGGGGGGGAAATTGGTGTTTTATAATGCATTACTAAATCTGGTTTAGTTTAGGTATACAAGTTCAATATTCAATGCAGTGATGAGTATCAAAGGTTTATGGATGCCAAAGTGTAGATGTTTTGTCAAACCAATTATGTTCTGAATATAGCACTTAAGTTATAGTATGTGAATGAGGATCCTGTGAAAACTGTTGTGTTTTCCTCTCCATATGTGTGTGTGTGGATATTAGGTGTCCTCCTACTTAGATAAATAGGTTTCATAGTCTTTGTACAAATGCTTGTAGTTTGATGAACTTGTACCAAAAAATGTGAGAGTACAGTGTAGCCAACTGCAGCACTTAATTTTCAGTTTTGGAAGGAAATGAGTAGTGCACCTCAGAGGTCTCAGATCTCTTTGAACAGTGTTAATGTGGATGTGTTCCCTAGTGCAGTTCAGGAACTGTTAGACTAAACTCTTAGATGTGGAAATGAGTCAAGTGTCCATGCAGATTTTTGCTCTTTTCTGTCTTTAGATCATGAAGTGTAACTATCATCTGATTTTTTTCTTTCCCAGAGCACAGCCACCCTGCAGAGATTTCTTTTTCTGTTAAAGTCAGTAGGTAGTTTTGTTCTGTGCCCCACAGGAGGTTTCCTCTAGAGCCTTGTAGAACTCATAACTTGTCTTGATTCAATCCATGTTTTCTTTGTCTGTATGAATGTAAAGCGAGTTCATAAGCTCACAAATTTCACTCAGTTGTGAAATACTTTGGTACTTTAGCTCTAATAGGACACAAAGACTTGCAGGCATGTGCTTAAGCTGAATAAGAAGACATAAATGAACTAAGTAGAGCAAATAGAAGATATAAAGAGGAGGATATTTGGCATATAAGGCAGAAAAGTGTGCTAAGGAAAGCAGAACAAATAGAAAGACGTGAAAGGGAATATATTTAGATAAGCCAGAAAACTTTTTACCTTTGTTATTTTGTAAGGTTATAATACCATCCGATTCAAATAACCATATACTGTCAAATCTGATTTTGGGGCAGTGACTTGATAAATGCAGTGGCTGAAAGGCAAGTGCTGAAATGGAATAAAATGGGGTTGAAGGATAATAAAAGTTTCAGTTATATACTGAGGTGGGGAGAAAGAGAAAAATAAGTTTTTTTGGATATACAAGAAACATCAAATACGAACTTTCTGATTTTTCTGTCATGTCTGACTCATTTTTGACAGTTACTTTGGTTAGATGTAAACTCTTACATTTCGTACATAAAATAATGACAATGTCTGGCATGTATTTGAATGCATGTAAGTATAAATTGGCTTCCTGATATATCTAGCTAGGTCCAGAAAAAACACTTTTCCTTCCTTTCTGTTGTCCTACCGTTAACATTGTTGCAGGTAATTAATACTTCTGTCCAGAAAATACTGGAAAGGAAGCAAAGGTCTTCTTTTTTTTTGTTTTGTTTTGTTTTGTGTTTTGTTTTGTTTTGTTTTTTTTTCACTTCTGAAGGAAGTGATGGCAGAATCCAGTCTGGAATTAGTAAATTCCTGTACTGAATAGTTCAGGTCCAGTCTTTTGATGTAATATTCAAAAGGTTTAAATTATGAATTAATTAACCCCCCTAAATATTATTGTTTATATAAGATATAAAAAGCTTAAGATACCTTAAATTATTTTGAAACTACTGAATGTTCAGTAAATTCTGTTGAGTTTTTATGTAATTTGCGTGTTAGTTTCCTTTAGAAAATTCAGTGTGCATACGTACTTTGGTTAGCCCTCTCAGGTTTCAAGACTGGCATCTTCATTTTGACAAACTGTAATTTGCACCTAATAGGGTATTAAAATGATTCACACAGAATATCTTTATAGCCATTTCCACCTCTTCACTTGCAGTATTATTCTATACTGAATGCATTTTGATTGCAGGGGTTTTTTTTGTTAAATCATCTTATTTTACTGCCTAAGGGATCACTGGGGGCATCCAGTGGGAAACCAACAATTCCAAATGTCTTTTATCTTTTTGCTGGGTAGTAAGTTTCAGAACTCTTTAACTTCCTTTGCAGCAATCCCTTTAGTCACGCAGCTGCTGTCTGCTGCAGAACTGTTTCTGCATGAATTCCCTTACTTTGTCATTACTGAATATTTAGGGCTGTGATGAACTTCATAAGTGCATTGCTCCTAGTAGTTATAGAATCATTTATGTTAGAAAATATTTTTAAGGTCATCAAGTCCAATCATTACCCCGACACTGCCAAGTCCACCAGTAAACCGTGTCCCGAAGTGCCACATCTACACGTCTTAAATACCTTCAGGGATGGTGACTCAGCCACATCCCTGGGCAGCCTGTTCCAATGCCCGATCACATTTTCAGTGAAGAAATTTTTCTTAATAATTTTTCTTGGTCCTTTCAGCTCTGTAAGCTGCTCGTACTGTAGACCTAAGCTTGCTTAGACTAGCAAGAGCTCCATTCATCATCCTGTCTGAAAAGTCTGGATGGACACTGCTACTGGGCAGTTTAGCATCCAAAAGGATTTTTTTCATTTTTCATTTTGTAAGAGCAAACAATTTACAGTTGGTGGACAAACAAAATAATCAGAACTATTTCTAAGACTTACAATGTTTCTGTATTTTGAATATAAATGTATATAAATCTGAAAATATATATGGATAAGGATAATAATTTATTTTTTCCTGCCTGGAGATAGGGAGAGTTAATGAATAGTTGTTTAAAGAAGGCCTTTTGTTTCAAACAGTGCACTCTTTAGATTGCTTATAGTTGGAAAGCTTCAAAATTATTACAAATTTTAAAGATGGTGTAATAAATTTGATGTGTTTGTGTTTTTGACATGCTTCATAATTCTAATTGTATTCTAGGCAGCAAAGGAACAAACCCAGGACTTGATTGTAAAAACTACAAAACTCCAGGCAGAAAAGTATGTATACCACCTTATTTATTTGATGGAATTTTCTTCTAGATGTGATCCTGCCACTTTTATTTTCTAGTAATGACTTTGGGGTTTTTTTTAACACTATCTGTGTTTGTAGCTCAATTGGAATAAAAATATTGCATTCTGAGTTTATTGCTAGAGGATCCAAAAAGGTAAGAATGTGTGCTATTACTTATTTCAATAAAAATTGGCTTTTTTAGAGAAAAGAATCAGTTTCAGTGGCACAGCATGCTAGGTATGAATGTGCTTTACCTACTGTCAGTAATTTACATTATTTTTGATAATGTAAATTACATTGTGTTGTAGCAGATATGGACCAACTCAATGTCTCACCAGTTTGACAGGCTTCTTGTTGTTGTTAATGCTTCATATCCAGTGGAAATCACTTTCTGGTTCAGGGACTGTATGAGGGGACGAAAAGCTGGATTCTAACCTTCTCTGCCATATTTAAAGCTAACTGTAAAATACAGAAGTGTTGTTTAATGAGCCTAACACAGATCAGTTTTTCCCTTGGTTCTCCAGCCTCCTGTGGAAGAAAAGGTTTGTATTTTGCTCTTTTCAGTTTTTTTATTCATGGGAAGGGGATAATGGCCTATGACAGAGTCAAGTAGTCTTTATTGTTTTTATTGCTAGGATATGTGGTTTTACAGCTTTAGGTTTTCTCAGTGTAGAAGAATGAATCTCCTTGTTTTATGAGCTTTCTTATGAAAATTATTTACAATTTTCTGGAGATTAGAAATAATTATTTCCAATAATAAGTTTCTAGTAGAAATTACAAGTTTGGATAGCTCTTGGTGGCATTTCAAAATCAGTAGGTTCATGTTGTGGACTTTGGTAGGAAGTAGCTTATGTCCTGTGGAAGTCTGAATGTGAAGTTGGAGTCTAATCTGTGCACATTTTAAAAGTTGAGTGTAGAATAACTGCATGAAATTCAGTGCTGGTTCATATAAAGTGAAGGATTTGATAGAGGCAGCTTATGCAAGTGAGCAGGAGTGAAGTCTTTGAAAATTTGTCATTTTGAGTACGAGTATGTAATGTAATAGGATAGAGAAGTGGTCATATATTTTACAGTCTCAAGAAAAGGAAATCTGCTTTGATGCCTTGTTGAGAAGGAGAATGGAAGATGCCAAGACCAATCCCAAGTGGTGTATGTCTAATTTGCCTTAAGTTCCATTAAAAGAGATTCTGCAGGCTGTACAGCAGCATTTCCACAATGTAGTCCTTACTCGCACAATAGTTTACTTAAAAGACTTTCTGCTAATTCCTTTAAAAGACAGAACATCCACCTCCTGTGAAGAGACAAAAAAGTTTAGGAAGTAGCCTGTCCTTCTAAGGGTCTCTGTGACCTCAGAGTGCACGTGTAGGAATAAGTATATTGTGAAGTACCCATGAGCAGAAGCCAAGAAGTACTTGTGATTCTACAGTCTGATGGTTTTGGAAAATTCATAGTGCCATTTATTATCAAAGTAAACTTTTTTCCCTGTCTAAACTTATGAAAAATTTAGTTAAAAGCTACAACATGAGGGCTGCTTTGTTCAGTTTGGGTCATTTTAATAGTCTTTTATTTTAACTTGTTAATTGACTGTTTATTCTGATGCATCTCTTTGGTTCATATCAGGCATGTAAAGAGGCATCTGTTACCAAATGTTAGGGGTTTCTTAAGAGCTGAAATCTTGCCTACAGCCAGAAAAAATACAGGTCTTAAATTGCTGATTCCTTCAACTTAACAGGTGACATTTTTTAAGCCAACAAAGGAGTGAAACTGTAAGGGCATGGCTTCTCTGTCTCCTGAGGATTGTCCTAAAATGCTGTCTGATTGAAATGTAGAGATGAAAGCTAGACCTGTTCTATGATGGTCTTCTATTATGCTTAGCATTTGTCTGATTCACTTTAGCTTTTCCTTTTTTTCTAAAAACTGAGACTTATCACAACTTAGTAGAACCATGTAGCATGAAATAAAGTAGTCCAAGACATCCAACCCATCTCTCCATTACATAAGGTTAATTTATTGCTGTTCAGTAACCTAGAGGCTTGAATAGAATGTTCATTTTAATGTATTTCGTAACAGACTTCTACAATAAACAAAACTGAGGTAGTTAATTTAGACAATTTCTGGGAATTGTCAAAAATCCACTTCCATTTCATTATCTTCACTAGATTTCTGTACATTTATTTAAGCACACTAATATTGCTTTCAGGTTGCATTAGATTTTTTATGTATAGTCGTGAGGAGATTAGTTTGTTTTCAGACAACCTCTGCAATTTTAAAAGATGTGGGTTTGTTTAATTGCTATTGCTAGTAGGCTGACAGAAAAAGGATGTTGCTCCTTGAAGTGAGATTTTAATAATAGCTTCCTCTGACTTGTTGATTCTCTTGTTGTAGCTGACAGTTGTTCTTTTCTTTCTTGGTATGAAGCTCAAAACTTACTTGCAATTCTCAGCTACTTCACCTTGCATTGAGAGCAAGTGTCCCAGAGTTGAGTAGTTCCCTAACCAGAGGAATAACTGTTCAGTTCCAAAATACTGCATGCAGAATGCTGGTAGCCTGGCTTCATAGTGATTCTACCAGCCACTTAATGATAAGATATGCAAGATTGTTTTTGAGATTAGCCACAATTGTGGATGTAACAATTGAGGAGAGAGACTAGAAGGTAATAGGTATGATATTAATTCTTATAAAATTAAGTAAGGACAATTATGCAAATGTATGTAAGTGCTCAGGGGGATCACTGGAAATAAGTCTGCAGAAATACAAAAATGGTGAGAGGCAGAAGTAGTTTTCTGGAAGTAAAGACCATAATACTCTGAAAACTATTATGAAAAAATGAGAATGGAAATGGCTCAGACAGATATTTTTTGAGTCAGGCTGATGGCTCAGAGCTTTCATTGAGATTATGCACTTGAATACCTTTACACCTTCTGTTATTTTGCTACCCTCTCTTAATTGTGTTCTTAAACACAAAATTTGTGTTTCAGAACAAAACTTGTGTTTTGAAGTCAGAATCCTTGTTGACTCCTTGTTATGTTGATTCCAAAAAAATCAGTTTATGTAGCAGTGGGATTGTTTCACTTTTTAAAAGTACGTTAAGTATGAATCCCAGACAGGAATGTAACACTGTTTACTTCAACTTGTTTTAATTGAATTACATTCAGACTTGTTCTTTACTGAAAATCAGCAAGTGCCGTTCTTGGAATTAAGTCAATGATTCGACTGTCACTTTTGTGCTCAATATAAGGTCAAAAGTCTTAGGAAAAATATTTTGTAGTGGACATCTTCTTCAGTAGTGCTACAGTATTGATCTCTCATGCTTGTCTGTTGGTGATGCCTTTTTCCTTTTCTAAGAAATATGTTTTTTTTGTCATAGTCAATTTGGACCTGATGCAGGAAGTTCAGCACTATTAGTAGCAGGTTAGAGAGGTTTGATTTTATCAGCATATGCTAAGAAAAGTGGTGATCTAGTGGTTTGCATCGATGAGATGTATTTCATGTCTTGACCTTTTGAAACTTGTAATTACATTTATTCCCATGAATAAGCTTCATGAGAAAAAGCAGTGATTGCCTAAACTTAATTATAATTGGATGTGTCGGGGAGGGTGAAGACTTGAAATTCTGAGGCTGATTTTCTCTCCTGATTTGTACCGAATTAAAGCATAGGTAACAAGGTGTAACAGAGGAATAAAACCAGCTAGAATGGATCTGAAAAAAAAACCCAACAAACCAACACCTAATTTATCACATTCTAGCCATGACTGGCGGAGAAAGTGCAAACCTTATTTGTTGCCAGCTTTTCTGCCTGGCAGCCATGTACTCTGTTGAGACATGAGGTGCTCTTGGTCAGTATGAAGTGGGGTGTGGTCTTACAAGTCGAGAAACATTCATCAGAAGTGCAGAATCAGTTATACGATACCATTTCTGAATCGTGTTCGTCTAACCTGCTCTTAGAAGAAAAGCCTGGGAACAGAGAGCCCATGGTCTTCACTGGAAGTTGATTTTGGTTCTTTATTGGTTTCCTACTCTGATTTAGTTCTCCTTTTGCTGCAGGTTAAGCTCATTTGTTCCGATCTTATTCCAGGTGGATATAGAGAAGTGTTTTATTTTCATGCCTTTGGCAACATTTTTGAACTTGATGGCAAATTTGAAGCCAGACTAAGCAGGCTCTCTTCAAGTGGCTTTATATCAGATTTTATAAAAGATAAGATGAAGAAATCAGTGTGTTTGGTATGGGAGTATCAATTAGCTCATCTCTACAAGATGGAAGTGCACTGGTTTTTAATTTAATCTCTGTGCACAACTTAGAAACCATATCTTTTATCTTAAGCATTGCTGAACACTGATTTACCCAATAAGTGTGTATATATCACGTGATTTCTGCAAAGTTCTGAATATGAATTATTTGTCCAGACTATTCTGTAGATACATACCCATCATGTTTGTAGGAAACCTAATTGGTAAGAAAGTAGAAAATTACTGAATTCCATGAATTTATTTACAATACGTAAGCTTTTTTATTCTAGTGTTTAGTAATCTGTTTGGTAAGATTTGAATCGTTTCAGTGCAGATGTGTTGCTCAACTTTAGATTTAGTCTTTTTGATTTTTCCCTATTTCTTCTTTGAGCAGAATGTATTAGGTGACAGGGCTGTAGCATTGCAGGCTATCTGTCTTTAGGATCGGGATTACAGATGGGACAAGGTCAAGTCCACATTCCTGCTGCCACCTGTTATTTGCATGATGACTGTGATAAACTCATCAACGGTTCAACACATGACTAGTGCATTATTTTTACATTTTGTATGTGTTGATATTCTTGGAACGCTTTCCCCAAAAGCTCATTCTTTCCAGTAAAAGCCTTTCCATGATTTCCAATCTAATTCTTGGATATAAATTGACTGTTTTCTCATATTGTCCTTTTTCTTAATTAGAGCTTCCTTCATCTCCTGTGTTAAATTAGGTTTTCTATTCCCATGATCATCCTGCTAGCTCTGGTCTAATGGGAGTCCATTGTTCTTGAACACAGATGATCAGGATTGTGATCTGTTTTTCAGATGAGGTCTTACTAAAACCTTATTTACTATTACTGCCATTTTCCTGTATCCTGGAAACATTAGACAATTCACTCTATTTTCTGTGCCTCCCTATTTTTTAATTGAGAAAATTTCATACTTATATTCTATGGTGAATTGGTCACTGAATACCTTCTCACAGTATTTTAGTTTTCCTTTAATAAGAAATGTGTTTGACAGATAAAACACAGAATAAAAACATTTGTTCTCAGCATTTAGAAATGCGTTTTTGCACCTGGTACTGACGAATGCTTTCCTAACAATTACTTGTGTGCAAATGTTTTGTTATATGGTCTTGTATATTTGCCTTTCACAAAAACCATCAAAGAAAAGTATTTTTTGCAGCTGCTGCTGAAAAGCAGACTTTATACAAGTCTGTTAAAGATGGTTGTTATTTCTTTATGAGATAGAAATACTCCATCATTTTGAGGCTTTAAAAATGTGTTGAATCCTCAGTATCACCAATGGAAAGTAATTTGGAATGTGCTGCTCTGATTCATCCTAAGTAAAGGAAGCTAGCAGATTTTTATGCTGTATTTGGTGGCATGATAAAATCACTTTGGAAAATTCTGCTTCTCTTCCGCCTCATGTTTGAGCTGTCTTGGTGATAATCCCAACTAACAGTGCACGTTTGTATTTGATTCAAGGGAAAAGTGCACTAAATGCATACTTTTCCCAGTCTTTTCAGTTCTCTTGCAAAAGAATTCTGTCTCCCTGGTAACGATTAAAACTGGGGAAATTGCTCTTTGTTGGAATCCCGTCCCCCGCCCAAGCTCCAAAGTCTACCAATACTTGGCACTTCCCCCTTTGCATCAATGCAGTGTTCCCATGGTCTGTTAGTTTTGTTCCTTTATGGAGGGATAACTTTAGTAAAAGAAGAAAAGCAACTTAGGGATAACAGCACAGTGTGGCCTTTCCTCAGCTGTACTGCACTGCTTAGGACACAATTTAAAATTATTATGTCTGCACAAAGGCCAGTGCAATGTCCAAGTGTCTGCACAGGTACCAACTGCAGTGGGGTTTATGTAAGATGACCTTACTCTAGCTTTTCTTGTTACCTGCATTGTGTTTTGTATGGCACTTATTGCAGTGAATTGGCTATAGGAAACTTGAATGACATTTTGACCCATTTCCCTGCTTTAATAAGATTGATTAAATTCTAGTTAGATACTTCTTAGCATATGTCTGAGGAAATATATATATGTATATCTATATGTATGTAGAAATTGAATAGCTGTGTGAGTGTACTGGTCTCAGTGATACTGTATACTGCCAGGTAAGGATCAAGGGTATGTCAAACTTATATATTTTGTTCCTGATCCATCATTCTAGGATATAGGATCTTTCTCATGCAGATTGATAACCAAGGCAACTTTCATAGCCATCACAAACAGAGATGGCTAACCTAGGTTCTGAAAGTGAGTAGCTTGTTGAAATATCATGTTCTTTATAAAAAGCCCAGAAGAAATGGCTTTATCAAAGTTCAGATACATGCTTTTGTTTAGGATAAATGTTTGTCACCACTTCCCAGTCACTGTCTTGAGAAAGGGCGGTGAAACATTGCTGCCCCCTTGAGGTTGATACCTTGTGTTTACACTGTGAAACTTTTTAACTTGCCAGTGTGCTAGAATTTAATGTATTGACTCTATTTTATGAAAGTTAATTATTGGGAGTGTGCAGGGTGCATCAGTGAGCGGTTATGGCAGGTGTTAGCCCAAGACATGGCCAGGGATGGGAATGTCTTTAGCACACGGTGTTGGATCGAACCTTGTTCTCTATGATAGCAAAAAAAGCAGTGGAGGGTAGGACTATGAAGAGTGAGGACTTGCAGAAGGAGAGAGATTGACGAGCAAGGTTGTTTTTTTTTTTTATAACCCCACACAGAATTCCAGCATGGACTAACGTGCATACTGTTTTTACAGTTCCTGAAGAGTTCTTCCTTGTTTTCTGAAAGTTTACTACAACCCTAATTCCAACAGAAAACTGAAAAAACTGTTACACCCAGTATATTGAACTTCTTAAAATCAGACTTCTCCCTGTCCCCAGTTTTGTGGAAGTATACATTCAAAAAATCTGAAGGACAGAAGATAGTAATACAAAAAGATCTTCTGTAAGAGCACTTAAAAGTTTATGCACTCAGGAGATAACAGGTTTAAAGAACAGAAAAGTTTCTCAGCACCCCAACTGCTCCTGTATTTGTGGGAGATCTTGTTTTGACTGAAACCAAGGAAGGCCTTGCATTTTCTTGCTCTTGTCTCTTTCCTACCTTCCTTCTCTTCCCTAATGGGAGGAATAATCCAGTGTAAGTATTTTCAGCTTTGTGGATTGATATTAAATTGAGATTTACATCACAAGAGGAAAAACTTGAAACAAATATTAAAAGTTAATTCACTAAATTACATTGTCTAATGTTTCGACCAAATCCATTGATGGCGACATTGAGGGATTAGACTTGCTCATCACAGTGGAATGAAACAGGAATGTGCTGTTGAAAACAGCATCATTGCATGAAATTAAAAGTGTCCTTGCCTGATTTTCAATTTGAGTTGCTGTCATATGCCTCTAGGGGTTTTTTTTGGGTTCTGGTATTTATCACTATGATTAGTATTATTTGTAACTGACTATTGAAATGAACTCTTTTTATACCCCAGAAGAGTTCAGAAGTGTAGTTTTCATGAGCAGTTTCATAGCAGCAATGAACTAAGTAGTCACTGCCAACTTGTGTCCGGCAGCTCGTGGTGCTGACACACCCCTTAGTGCAGCAGAGGTGTGTGTACAGAAGTTCGTACCCCACAGACCCTTAGACTAGGGTACACTGAATTAGAAAATACAGGTAATTTCCACCCCCCCTAAAATAAAAACTTTTATTGTTTTTCCTGCCAGATTTGTTCCCTGATCTGCTTCACTACATGATAGTATAAAGAATGGTTCTGTCACAGTGGGAAGGGCAGTACAGGGCAGGGATGGCTAAGGCAGCCTAAGCAGCTTGTCTTCCGCATCGTTGATAGAATATATTAGTACAGAGCAGACCGAATCCATCTCCTATCTCTGTTGCTAGAAAGGCATAGTTATCCTCAGAAAATCACAGGCCTAATTGAGTTAAAAATACTCTTTTGTTGGTATCTTCTTGTCTGTTTCATGTAAGTTTTGTAGACCGCTTCTCTTGGTACTTTTCCTCTTACACCTTGAATTCGTTTCTTCAGATTTTACCACATAATATTCTTACTGAAAATTTACTGAATGTGTTAAAAATAGTGTTTTTCCATTCTCCTTCCACTGTGTTAAAAAGTGCTGTGATGCATGGATACAGCTGCTGCCATTGCCTCTTTATTTGGTCAAAATCATTCTCCATCGCTCTCATTCTTTCCTTAGGAAACATTCAGCTTCATGGAGACCCTAAATTTGCAATTGTAGAGTTGACTTAGAGAAATTAAGTGGATAGGTTGATTTTAAGCATTGCTAATAACTAATTAGTGTCTTCAATGTCCTGAAAAAGTAGTCTTTATTTCCTGGAATGCAAATCCTCTGTTGCTACAGGAATCTCAGTCCATTCCGTTTGTGTCCTTCTGTGGTTATAAAGATGTGTGACAAAACGTGTGCAGGAAAATGCTGCCCATGAGATGGTGTTTACATATTACATCCCTCCTGTGTTTGGCAACAAGAGAATTAGCCATTGCATTTTGATTGCTTGTAAGATTAGTAAGTTTGTGTCCCAACAGATCCAGAAAAGAGGATTAATGTTAATTTTCTCATTTTGGGTGCTACAGCTTTTTTTGTGTCTCTCTAAAAACCCAGAGACACAGAAACCCCATTCTTTCCTTGGTGAGTTTGAAAGGAAATAACTGCAAGCATTACAACTGTACAAGCACAGAGTGTCTGAATTAGTTAACTTGCAATACAAATACTAAAGTAATATTTTTTTAAAGAACTTAGTATTGTCTTTACTGAAGAATCTATGTAAGCTTAATAGAAAACTGTATGTGAAGAAGCAACTCAAGTGTCTGATGGCAGGAATGTAGTATTATAATTTAATAACACCAAGTTTTGATGCTGATTATATTTCCACAAGTATGAAAATGAAAAATAAGTCTGAGATAAGCATAAAAGCTAATGTCCTCTTCACTTTGTTTTATTACAGTCAGAGATTAGAAATGAAAGCACAAGTTGCAGATGCATTCATAGCAAAATTCCAACTGACACCGGATGAAATGAACCTGCTTCGAGGCACGAAAGATGAGCCAATTACTGAGGTAGCTCAATGAACATTAAAAGCTTTGCCCTGAACTAAAATGTAGAAGTGCCCTAGCTGAATTGCACATAAGATCTTACTTGCAGATGGCAATTTAATTTTTTATGGAAGAATGTACCTTTTAACAGAATGGTGAATTTCTGATGAGTTTGAAATATATGATTAAGAGATAGAGAAGGAAAATCAACATTAAATTCTAGTTTGTGTAATGAGTTTAATGGGCAAATGATCTCTCATGTGGTTCTACACTTCAAAACGACCTTTATGAAGTCTAAATTTTCAGTGAAAATGTTTTGAAACTTCACCACACTCATATGAGGCAAATGACAAACTCGCAGCTCCTCAATAATATGTAGTACTGCCCCTGTGCATGTGTGTGTACATTTTGCATACTCATGTATACAGGTATTCAGTGACTTGAAACAATACAAGGTGAGGCTTTCCCTCCGTATTACTTGGTTGATGAAGATATTAGGTGCTGATTCACTTCTAGCTGCCTTCCAAAACCAGTTTTGGAATATGTTTATGGTTTCAATAAGAAGACACATTGTTCTGCAGTAAAAGCAAACTGAATAGTGAGAAAATTGAGTATACTTAATAGACTTTTTTATTACTGTAATTGCATGGAAACGTTCACTTAAATCTAGACTGCCTGCTGAGACATACTATCTCGATTCCACAGGCATCCTGTTTGCAGTTAAAGCGTTACTAAAGATATGGAACTGATAACCATAAACAGTGCTAATGAAAGCATAAATGGAATGTGTTAAATGACTGTGCACTTGAGTAATTGCTGTGTGCTTTTGTACCGCTATTGCCATGAAAGAACATTCAGGTTTCTAGGAAACACATTGCAGGGGACAATGACAGCAATGCTGTGCCGGTTATTCAGTGCTTGGTTTGCAGCAGAACGAGGATTAGACTTTTTGATATTTTGTCTAAAAAATGTGCAGAGGTAACTGAGATACAGTAGTTGTGCTACTTTAGTTGGCAGACTGCACTAACATCATATGTGTGCGTTTCCCTTGTGATAGAGTCAACCTGTGTGCTTAAAACGTTTTAGTCAGGCTTCTGTTTTGGTAATTTTTTTTTTTCTGAGGGAAAGGTGTTTTGTGTTTTGAAGTTAACTACTTTTAAACACTGCTTTCATTTTATTTTATTTTATCTTTAAATTGATTTAGGATTTTTTCAAGGCTTTAGGACGAGTAAAGCAAATTCACGATGATGTCAAGATTCTCCTCCGGACAAATCAGCAAAGGGCAGGGTGAGTGCTACTTAAATGAGTGCAAGATAACCATTTACAGTTAAAAGCAGAAGTTAAAACAAGGTCTTGTTCTTCACTTCATATGACTGTACAGAGCATTTCACAAAAAACCCTAATAATAACATTTTAAAATCTTCATAATTTTAATAATGGTGTCTTTTATTTGACTTGCACATGCCTTTCCTACCTAAAATAGTATTTGCAAATGAACTTTTTTTTGTCTTGTAGCTTGGAAATTATGGAACAGATGGCTTTACTGCAAGAGACATCTTATGAACGACTTTACAGATGGACTCAAAGTAGGATTAAGAATGTTTTTATGTTTCTGAATATTGTTATGATGATTCCTTTAATTCCTTCATGTGGGTTGAACTTAGCAAAAACCCTTTCCAAGATACATTAACATTTTGGCTTCCTTCTTAGTGAAAGATTTTTTTATGACCCCAATAGTTAATTGGAGATTGCTTTCTTTTTTGGGCCAGTCTCATCACTATAAAAGTGTATTATTTATTTATATTTTTATTAGAAGATTTTCCAGAGAGTGGCTACGTCAGTTTGATAGTCCAAACAAATTGTCAGTTCTACTGAATTTCAGTTCCGTGTGGGTTAGAAGGAAGTCGTTATCTTTGACGATTTGGTAGTAAGATCTAGTTTAGTGGGAGGAGTGGTGTATTACTTTTAAAAATAAAAAAAAAAAAGTCACCTCCTTTTAGCAGGATGCTCTTTTGACTGATATTAGGCAATTATTTTTTTGCTTATATACTCTGGATCTAGACGTCTGTGTTCAGTGTAACATCTTGTTAATGTGAAATATAGATGCTCTTTTATCAGTTCTCTCTTCTCCAAAGACGTTGACAGTAAGTTTTCTGGAAAAAAAAATTAAAAATGGTGCACTGTGATTTTTATATTCATTAGGTGTTCTTCAGAGAATGCTGAAACCTGAGATAATAGTTGTGGTTTCACCCTAATGAAAAGTCATAATTTTTATGCCAATGTTTGATTTAGTTTATATGATTTCCCCATTCTTGCATGGAATATAGGAGATTATGCAGTTAATGTGGTGAAAGGTAAAAAATAACAAAACCAAACAACAAAACAAAGCCACAGCTTGCTTAAATACTTGCTCCCTTTTTTCTTAATAGTTTACCTGGAACGTGGTAAACACTTCTAAAGGAGCCCAACAGAATTCTGATGGTTGAATGATTCACCATTTGTATGTAGGTACAAACAAATACTAAGCTTCCCATAATCATTATTATTGTTGAATTTATGATACACATGCATTTTACAGTACTGCTTGCAGGGGAATTTAATTATATTAACACTAACTAGCTCAGGTAGCATATTCTAAAGGCTTCAATTCAAAATCAAAAGCTTTTGAGGCTTTAAGTAATTTTCTTGTTTTACAGCTTGTTATAAAATGTATTATAATGTAAAGGAATGTGCTTTTATCTGTCTTGATATTTTATAGATGAATGCAGGACACTGACACAAGAATCATGTGACATTTCTCCAGTTCTCGCTCAAGCCATGGAAGCCTTACAAGATAGACCAGTCCTGTACAAGTAAGTAAATGTTTGCAATTATCTCTAACAGAAATTTTGAGCTTATAAAATTTAAAGATGGACATGAATTACGGTGTGAAGGCTGGTAGCAGTTTATTCCTGTGTCAAATTTAAAGAAAACGCCAAAACATAAAAATATAAAAAAAATCATATTTGAACTGCTTTAAATTTTAGAAGTCTTTTTGACATAATTATGGTACAGTAAATATCATTGGCCTTTTTCCAACTTACTGGTTTCTAATTAAAGTGTGTCAGACTGTTTTTATTTTAATCTAAATGAATTGTGAATTTCTGCTGTGCTCATTCTGGGGTTTTTGTGAAGTAAAAAACGCTCTCCGAAGCATGTGATTGTCGCATTTAAATTCCCAAAGTAAAAAATTGCTGAAGGCTGATTACCTTTTACTGAAATGCCTCTGGTAGTACGAATGTCTTCTTCTATGAGTTGTACAGTAGTCTATTGAAAACTACTGCATGTAGGCCCCTAAAGTGTAGGGATACTTCTATATCTATATGTGTAAAATACTACTAGTCTTCAGAATTTGCTGCAGGGACTTTATTAAATATGGTACTTAGTAGAGACAACCACGAGGTGGCAGTGTAAGAACTGTTTTTGTTAGCGTGACTATACCTAAAGAGGTGGTACTTCAACTTCTTTGCTTTTTAGGGTTTGTTTTGGTTTTTTAGTTTGGGGGTTTTTTTTAATGCATTCATCACATTTTGCAACTGTTTACAACCACAGTTATCCAGGGCAGCAGAGTACTGGGCAGTCTTTCAAAGGCTCCCCTTGTCTTTAATAGTGTCAGATGTGCGAAGGTGTAGGTATGTGACACTGTAAATCTCCATGGAGCTCCTCACAGGAAAAATGCGTAGTGGAAGTGGACCTTAAAAATTCTGTCATTATGAGAGCAAGCACAGATCTTGACGTGCTAATCAGCTCTGCTAGTTAATGTGAGGGAGAAGTGATGTCACTCGACCTCCCCAGCTGTTGGATGTGGTGCCATAGTTGGAGATTGCAGAGTCCTTTCTTACGTTCTCTCCTCCACACCCTCTTTCACAGCTGCAAAAGATCAGTTACAACTGTGTTCACAACATTTTATAGGATTCTTTTTAGATACAGTTTTATTTTCCATAATAAATGTTTTGTTGAATTATGATACTTTGAAACTTCATAAAATCATTGTTTTGCTTTCTTAATGTTTCTGGGAAAAAAAACAAAACAACGTCTATGTAAATCCACAGCTGGCTAGTTTAAAATGAATCTGCAAAAGAGAGTTTATTTTTCTTCTGACACTTCTCTCAGAAGCAACAGCAGTAGTATTAACAAAGGTAGAACTTGATAAGTAGGACCGTTCGTCTGCCAGAAAGCCAAAAGTAAACATTACATGCCCCCACATTGTCTCTCATCATAGATTATTGTACTTAACTACTTGCTAAAGCAGTATTATCAAAATTACAGTACCGATGCTTTACATTTTAAATCTCATGATGTAATTTATTCCCTTCCAAAAATTTTTAAGTAACTAACAAACTGCTGAGTTCAAAATGTGAAAATTAAGTCACAAAAGAAAATAATTTTAAATTGTTTTTTGGTTTATGCCTCTAAGTGTTGCCCTGTGAACTTGCATCTGATAAAGATGGCGATTCATTTGGGTGAAAATGAGTAAGATGGACAAGGGCAGTAGTTTAGAAATAAATCTACAAATTCCTGTTTTCTTATATTGGCTTATGTCTTGTTAACTAAACATGTCAGAAAGAATGTACGGTGGAGGGACTTTTGGGAACTGCTGTCAGTAGGTGTCTGAAATGAACATTTGTCCTGGCTCTAACAGAAAAACTGTTGTCCTAGAAAATGCATGGAGACATAGCTCAAAGCACTGTTCCTTTTCCGTCATCCACCCAGGTTTTCAAGGTCTTTTCCTACCTCTTCTTTCCTCAGTGATCATTACTGTGTTTTTTGAAAATTGAAGCTGGGTTAAAAAGAATCCAAATGTTGTTTTCTTTCCCAAACATGAGTCTGTGTAATAACATAGTAGTAAATACTGTGTTCTAAGTTTTTAAGATGCAGGATTTTGTAACGGCTACACCCTGTTCTACTGAGAGCAAAAGGAAAATTTGTAGTTTCCTTTTTAAAACAAAATTATCATTATTAAATGCTGATTTCAAAACTAATAACAATATCACAAGATCTGTTTCACTGCTGTATTTTTAATGATCTATTGTATAGCTGTTCATTAGAGAGGGGAAAAAAAAAAGTGTAGCTGGTTTCTACAGATACTTGAGATTTTTCACTCCAATACTGCTCCTCCTGGACAGTGGGCCGTTGTCAGATCCCAGATCTCTTCTACTCTTAATTGCGTTATTTTTGAAAGTAGTAATTTATTAAACTTTTTTTCATTAGACTTTGTTTTTATTAATTGCAGGTATTTACTTCCCGAGTTAACATGTACAGTGTATAAAGAAGAAGGTTTAAACAGACATTTCCAGATTCTTCATTGTGCTTTTTCCCCCCCTCTTTCAAATAATAATAATGTAGATTAAAAAGAACAAAACTGAAGGTTTCCTTGGACTTTTTATAGCAGAGTAGAAATCTAATTGAACAGTTTTGAAACAGTATATTATTTTCTTCTACATTTTGTTCTCCACCTCTGTTAAATATGAGTGTAGTACTTCTTTATCTTCAGTGATTAACTTCTTTTTATTATTATTAATATTTTATTTTTGTTCATCTGATGGCTGTCATTGATAAAGGACAGCATGCTTACTCGTTGACATTTTTTCAGTTATGTTGGAAAAATAAACTGTAATTTATATTTTCTTTTTTCCTTTGTAATTTACGTGTATTGTTCAAAATGCTTCAATTAATTTTTTAAAAAAAGTAGAGGTGTTCTGTGGCTTGCAAAAATCCTGCTTCTAAGCAAAGAGAACGGGAATGTTAGCAGTGCTCATTTCCCATCCTTTACTTGCTATTGTGCTTCAGTGCCAACAGGAGAGTAGCCTACTCCAGAAATGAGCCATGTGTAAGTTTTTGGTACCTCCTCTGCCAGCAGCAAGCCGTTTGAGATTATGCACTCTGGGCTGTAATTGTTCATCCATTAAATATGCAGCTAAGACTCATTTGATTAAAAGCAGTGAACTATTATCAAGTGAAAATAACTTTGTTTGCTATTTACTAATCATGTGGTAGCCTAGAAGAAGGAAGAAGTCTTTTGTTGCAGTGCAGTAAATTGTTGCTTCTTCAGTCAGCTGGACTGTATGCAAACAGGTGTCCCGAATCTGTCAAAGCTGCTTATGTGTACAAAAAAGTGCTTTTTCATTTATTTATTTAATTTAGTTAGTTAGTTAGTTAGTTTGGGGTAAAGGATCAGGGAGGTCAGGGAAAAGCTGCTTTTAGTATCTGTTTAGAGAGTCAAGAAAATCAGATGGTTTTGAATGTTTTATAGTAGAAGCATTGATGCAAGATTTCTAGAACTATAAAAGTGGCTACTTGTATTAGCTGTAAAGTTGAACTAATCAGCTGTGAACTGGTTTTTCTTAACCCATTTTCATATTTCAATAACAGATACACATTGGATGAGTTTGGGACAGCTAGAAGGAGTGCTGTGGTCCGTGGCTTTATAGATGCTCTTACTAGAGGAGGTCTGGGAGGTACTCCCCGCCCTATTGAAATGCACTCTCATGATCCTCTGAGGTACAGTATTCCAAGAATATATATGAAGTAGTCTTTTTTTTTTTTTCTTGCCTGTTGCCATTTTGACTCAATGGCATCATAAACCCCTGATTTACACAGAAATTTCTGTCTTTGTGTAGGTATGTAGGAGACATGCTGGCCTGGTTGCATCAAGCTACAGCTTCTGAAAAAGAACACCTAGAAGCTATGTTAAAGCTTGTAACTATTCAAGGTAGTACTAATTTTAAAACATAAATTGGGAAGTGATAGAAAGTAAATCTGTCATAAGTAAGTCAGAAAGTGTGATTAATTTCTTAGGCTGGGCTTCAGTTACAAGTCTGAGCTTAATTTTCCTGGAAGTCTCAGAGTAGCTGGTGGTTGCATTTTTCTAAAAGAAGGCCTGTAACAAAGAAGAGTATTCGAAAATGCACTCACTTTATTTCATTGTGCTTATAATAAACTTAAACTAAATTTACAAAGGGACATTTTAGAGTGTAGTTGAGTGTTCAGAAGTTGTTTGCAAGGTATATAACTACCCATCTCCTTGAAAAGATGGCCATTGTTTGTTGTTACATTGAGGATTCCTGTTATACCATGCTCTTTCGTTTAGTTATTTTTTTTAAATATAATTCCTTGTTCCTTTAGGTCTCTTCCTTCTAGACTACAAGTAAAATGAATTTTCATCTGTCATATAACATCATCACAGGTTTATGGAGGTCAAAGTAGGCTGCTCATAGATATATGAAGCTTTTTAATATCAAATTTCTCCTTCATTTACAGAACTGCAGACTCTCATGCTTAGTCTTCAGCCTCTTTGCTTTGTTCTAAGTAGATGGGACCTATACTTAAAAGACCTTTTATATGATAGAAACTTTAGTATGATTTACCACCATAGATTCAGACAAAGACATTTTTAATAAGTTATGCATGGGTACTCAGTTGTAACAAACTCATTATAAGAACTCACATTTGATCTGCAACTGGTGAGCTCTTCAGATTGTGTGTCTCAATTAATCCTTCACTGGGATTTAAAGTGAATATGTACTCTGATTTTCCTTCCTGCTGTAAGTATTAATTTGATTTCCTAACTAATGGTATGTGGAAAAGGAGGCTGTTTAGGAACTACCGTAAATCATACTGGAGGAATGCTGTTGTTTCTTAACTACGGTTACAGCGTACTGTAGAAGAGAATTTAATATTGTTTGCTGACAGTATCTTTGGGGGGACAGGAAAGCAGGCCTCGTGGTGTTTTTACAGTAAAGAAAAAGACAGGAGAATTCTTTGTAGATGACTGACTGATGCTTCTACTGTAACTGGGGAGTTCTTCAGGAAAAGCTGGCCCCATGGAGCATGTTACTGTGTCTCCTTCTTCTGTGGATTGGGCTACTGCTGCTGCACAGACCTGCACTTTGTTTTGATATTCTCACACCTCTTTGTGTAGTGCTTTGTTTAACTATTAAGTTCCTTGGCCTTCTTGGCAGGATGTCAGGCCAAGATGTTATGATCATATAATTAGATATATTTAGAGCATTTCAACCACAGAGCAAGATACTGGATAATAGAGGGAGTATCAATGGAGGAGAAAAATTTTCAACAAAAAATCATCAGGCCAAAGCTTTTATCCCAAGAGACTGGTATAAACAAGAGATTCGCTGTTTCTGTCTGAAGGCAGAATACGTTTTCCTAAGCTTTGCAGGAAAGGGTTTGCTATCACTGTTGTACAGTTTTCAAGAAATGTAAAGAGGGATTCTTAACTTTCATACTGGGAGCTGCAAAGCTTGAGTGGTGCTGTCTGTAACTATTCCTCTGCATCTTTGGGAAATTTTTTTGATGACAAGGATAGTGATGTGGTAAGATCTGTAAGACAAAACAGTATTAATAGGATACCATTGGGTTTAACAAAAAACATTTATGGGCAGTGCAGCCATGAGATACCATAAGATTATATGCTTTTTGTAAATACAGTCCTGAGTTGGTAATGACTAATCAGTGAGTACAGCATCTATGATACTGAGAGATTCAAGCTGAAGAACCTGTACTGTTGTGCAGTCTTCAGGTGTTTGGCTGCACAGGCTCTTGCAGAAATAGAGGTAATTTCATTTAGACATTTGACAAATGGACATCTTGTTTATTTGCAGTTACAGATAATGACAGAAATTTGCATCTCCAGAGGGCAATCTTCCCAACAAAATTTAATATCTTATGAAAGCATTTTTGGAGGCTTTCACCACAAACTGAGGCTTTCATTGTTTCCTACAAAGGAAGCCCAAGCAACTGCCATAGATAAGACACCTACCTGGTAGTCTGCAGTTAAGTCAGTCAGATGTTTTCACTTTCATTTCAACTTGAGTAGATTTTTGCAGATGGAACCGCTTCTATTATTTTAATTTAGGTGTATCTGTTCTGAGCTCAGATTTCTGTTTAAATTCTCCTGTAAGCTCTCTGTAATTTCAGGACTATGGAGAGTTTGGTAAATCACAGCTATACAAAAATTTCCCTTCTTGGGAAAAAAAAGCCACACATAAGTTATTGGTACGATAGAGGTGGATTTGATCCCACTGGAAGAAAAATTGTGTGAATAACATGGGTTTTTTTAAGAAATGTTCCCATCCTTGTTTTTACTTTAAAACGATGAAACTATGTAACCCATAATCAGAGTATTCAAGAATTGCTTTTAAAAAGTTTTAAAATGTTAAGTTTGTAAATGTTAACTGTTTAATCTGACCAAAAATGCTGTTAAAATTTTAAGCACAGAAAACCCATTCAGAAAAGTTTAACTGTTTTGCTGGACAAGGATGAAGCATCTGGTTCTCGTCTTTGGAGCTTACGTTTTCTGCTAGAAGGATACTTCCAGTCTTACAGAGATCTTGTACTTGAAAGGAAGGGAGAACTGCAGGCATTTTGAGATGCAGTATAAAACCATTTTTCATGGAGTTACAGGAACCCAGATGGAGAACAGAAGCTAAGCGAGGTCCAAGCAAGATTCCTCCTTTTATAGAAGGATACACAGAGAAAGATTATATATGGTGCAGCAAGCAGTCAGAAGCGTATCTTCAGTTATGAACCATTTTCTAAAAGTTATTTTGGGTCTCTAAGAATTGTTTATTCTGTAATTCTTTTATGTCAAACTTGCACCAGTTATATAACCCATTCTGTTGGAAGATTTCACTGGTTGTGGAATCCAAATATTCTAATTGGACATGAAAATATATGCGAAGGCACAAGCATGTGGTATACCAAGATTGTTATTCCATGTCCTTTGGTATTCGAACTTGTATATTTTTGGAGCTAAAAAATTTCATACCCAACAACTTGTTTTTAAGTCAATCTGGTCTAGATACACTATTGCAAATATGTGCTAGGTGCTTGTTATGTTGATGAACAGTAAAAGTGTGACTGTTCCTACTAAAAAAATGTGTAAATTGTTAGGGGGTATGTGAGAGCTAGCCATTACATCGGAGAGCATGCATGTTATGGTTTGTAATCTTGCTTTCTGCCTTAATAACAGTACTGAAGTATATTAATCTATTTTTATTACCTTACCAATTTAGTATGTTAAAATTCTTAGAGCCAGCACGCTGAATTCAGTTGTTACTGCTTATGTGGCTTTTGACGAAGCTTGGTGTAAAGAGGCATTGGCACAGATCTCTGATCTTTCATTATTTTTACTCTCAGAGGTAATCTCTCTTAGTCTGAAATAAGCAAAAGATAGTTTCAGGTCACCTGATTTCTGTCACATGTCACAGTCAGTTTGTTTACTTTCATTGCATGGGTCCCATCTGAAGATGAACTCCTGTTGACAAGTTTTAAATTAGAATTAAAGTATTGCTTTCTCCATGAATCTATTCTGAGTTGTTGCTGAAGTGAGAGCTTGAAGATCTGTTGCTTTCAGTTTGATTGATTTGTGACAGTACTGGTTGCCATGCAACAATTCATTTGTGTTTCATGGTAAGATAGGGCAGTATCCTCACTTGTATATAGTTCTGTGAAAGACGAGTTTCAGTTGCTGCTGGGGAGGAAGCATTTGCTAATGCTGCAGCACACAGCAGTGTGGAGGTACACATGTCACTTAATTTGTAACAATGCCATGAGCACGTCAGTACCAAACACTGACAGACACATGTATTTGCTCTTCAGGCCTTTCAAAATGGTACGTACTGTTGCTCTCTGAGCATCTTACTGGCCTGGTTGGTTTTTTGTTGTTTTTTTTTTTTCTTCCTAGTTTAATTTCATGAAGTGCTAATATTGAGCCTTACCGTGACAGCTTCTTGCTAGATCGTTTATTCCTCCCCTTGCTGCTTCTCCCTCTCTTCCCCTTGCTGCTTCTCACTCAAATCCACAGGCACTATGTTTCACTAGGAAGCAATTGAATAGCAAAAGGTAATGACTCCAGGACTGTTTTGTCATGCAGCTATTTCTTAACGGCTAGACTTGAAGTACAGTGGAGGTGTTTTCTAGTCCTGTGGAGAAAAGAACATACAGTTCATAATGCTTTATATGGAGGAGTACCTCCTACATTTGTTTGTTTGTTTTATAGTCTTGAAGAAAAGAGAATTACATTTGCATAATCTCAGCATGTGTTTGCATTAACTATAGGTGTGGAAGAAAATATTCAAGAAGTAGTTGGGCACATCACAGAAGGTGTCTGCAGGCCTCTGAAGGTGAAGTATTTTGTTTTCCTTAGCACTCTAAATAGAAAAGCTCTTTTATCATGTTTTTTTCAGAACTTGTGCCCCCATCTCTTCAATGTATTTTCACTGCCCTTGGTTGAGAGTAGATTCTCAACTTCTGGAGGGTTTTATGATTCGTAAATTAAAGATTCCATAAGCTCATAGATACCTGGTTTATAATAGTCATATACTGAGAGATACTGGGATATTAAATTTAAGTCTTGATTTTTCGTTTACTTTTCCTAGGTTGAGGAGTGCTTATGTACAAAAATCTAGCTTTGGGATAAGTATATGGGAAAGGTAGTAATGGGTCAAATGAAAAATCAATTTAATTTAGTGCCCTATTTTTCATAGTGATCATTAACGTATGCTTAGGGAATGGTATATAGGCTATGCAGTTGTGTCATGATACTTCTGTAGGATAGTTTCCTTACCTGTTTGTGAATATACTAAGGACTTACTGAGCCAATTTGTCTTTCTACTTATTAATAGACCTCAGTAGATTTTTCTTGCATGAATTGATACAAAATGTTGGTATTCACAACATTTCCTGCAGGAGGGAAGTGAACAGTCTAACTGCTGTGTGAAAAGTCAACTCCTTTTGTGGTTTGTGTTTTTTTGTTTGTTTGTTTAGTAACTCCAGCTCTTGTATTTGAAAGAGACCATAAAAAATTGTTTCCTAATTACCATCTTTATGCTACCCTGATTTTTTTTGTATTTTTGTGGCATCACTCCATAGTTGTCTTTTTTTCAAGCTACAACCTCTGTAAGTTTAGGGGATGCATTTGATAGAAATCATTAAGATGATCCATCAGACTTATTTATTGGATGTGCTTCACATAAGCACTAAAATAATCAAGGTGATGAAGTTGATACCAATAATTGCCTGACTGTGCAGTGTATAAATCCAAGTGCTTTTAAAATAAAATCTACTATGCTAAATACTACTGCAATGAAGTTCTCTTAGAACGCTGAAGCTATAACAACTATGTCCAGCTGACAAATACTTAGTCTCCAATGTGAACAAGTGGTTTGCGGATACTATATGTAAGTTTCTGATAAGAAAAAGATAAAGTTTGGAGAGAGGTAAAAACCAAAAAAAGTGCCATTTAGAATGTCACAGGATCACAGCAGAGTTGATGTGCCCAGATGACTTTTGAATACTTCCAAGGACAGAGGCTCCACAGCCTCTCTGGGCAACTTATGTCAGTGCTCAGTCACCTGCACAGTAAAAAAAAAGTGTTTCCTGATGTTCAGACAGAACCTCCTGTGTTTCAGTTTTATGCCTGTTACCATAGAATTATGACCATCCTTCACAGCCTTTAGTGTTTGACGTGTTGGAAAACACCTGTCACAACAGACAAACAATCACCACAGCTTTGTTTTCTTGTAAGATTTTTGCCAAACTTGGCGTTCTTCTTGCATGCTTTAGTTCTGTCAATACGGGATGCTGATGTTTGAGCTCAGTATTTCTGTGCATTCCAATGAAGTAATTAGGAATAGGATGAAACCTTTGTGTAAGTGAGAGGGGGTTTTGGTCTTGATATGAGACTTTTATACTAGAGGTTTTTATAGTTTAGCACAGAATACCTTCCATTTTGATTGCCAAACTCTTTATACTTGTGTACTTCTGCTCTCTGTAGAAACATCCCCTGAAATATTATTGTCAATTAGTTACTATGCTAATAAAAATAATTTAAAAAAAAACCTAAGGGAAAAATTAAAGACTTCCCATTGTATTCTGTATTTTAGTAGAATGCAACTTATGTTAACTGCCAGTTTAGACTTCCCACTGTAAAAATGGAGCACTTGTTTTCCCTGGAGAAAGAAAAAATTCATACAATACAGATAGATAAACGCGAGCCACCGTGTTCAGAGTAGTAACAAAAATAGCTCAGTTTGAAGGAATCTTTTCTATAATACATTGTTCTTTCTGAAGATTGTCCACAATAAGAAAAATCACTGATTTCAGGGAAACCACTCTGTGTTGCAGTTGTCTGGCACCACAATACACTACTTTTCTAGTGGATTTCTGCTGATGTTTGTAAATCTGTCACTTTGAGTTGATACTGAAGTATAGAGTAGTTCAATAGAAGCACAGTCATAGAATTTCCACAAGCACTTTTAAATACTTAGAGAATTATGTAGCATTTTCATACCAGTTTATGCCTTTCTATGTGAATGTACAATATAATATAGTTTCCTTACTTTTGAAGAAGGGTTATGGTTATATGCAGTATAAATTGTCTACATTTCTTACGGATAGTTGGTTTGTGTTTTAGGGATTCAAGTGAATCTTGAATACTCCCTAGTGGTAGATCTTACCACAGGCCTCTCATTTCAGATGGAAGTAGGAGTATCCCAAAAAAGATTTAAATTAAACTTGTCATCTTTTCCGTAACACTTATGATGAGTTCAAAACAAAATGTTTCTGATGCCTTACATAGACTTCAGATAGTCTTTTATGGTCAGCTAACAACGGGATGCATAGGGTGGAGAAATGGTAAGAGCTCCAAGTCCAGGGCTTCCCTGAACAGGTTAGGTTGAGTCACTTAAAAGTTTTCGTTCTCCGGTGCAGTGAAGACTTCTGTGTGGGAAGCAGCAGTTCTTCTTTTCGTGCTTTATTTTTTTAATTCTTGTTTTTGTTTCATGATCCTTAAATATTTATTTTGTTCCTTTCATTCCACCTCTTCTTTTTCTATTTCTTAATTATTTTCTTTATTTTTAGCTATTGATATTTTTTTTTCAAGTCAGTATTTTGATTTTCCTCTTTTTTTCGCTGGCTGCTGTATTCTTTTTTGCTGTACAACTAGAATATACTCAGCATCCATGCCCAAATGACCTTTCAGGTAACATTGGAGACAAGTGTTTGTATATATACCTTTGTATATACAGACACACTGAAGGGCAGAACTGACCTTTGTATGTTGAAATAAGCTTTGTGCATTGACCATGGCGAATAAGAGTTAAAAAGTTTTTTTTTTTGTTTTGGTCTGTGTATTAAATGCAGGGGGAGAGGATTGAGGAAGCATAATCTTAGTTGGTTCTCCCTGCAGCTGCCTCTGAGAAGGCACTGCAGCACATTGTGTTCCACTGAACAGCAAATAACTTGGGAGAGTGAGTGTTGGCTGGTGATTTGTGTGTAGTCCCTTCACACACGGGCACGTGGGAGACCAATGCAGCGTTAAGTCACTGTCTATTCTGTTTCATAAGTGCACAAAGGTTGACCCTGGGGCAGCCTTTTATGAGCGGGTTGAGAATGTGTGTACCGTGGAGACAAGACATCAGCTCCAAATCAGCATTGTTTTGGGCTGTGGAGCCACTATCTCCTGGTTGAGATAAATAGTCAACAGTCACTATGTTATAAATAAATGTTATAAGTGTTAGAAACAACCTACTATTAATAAATACTGGTAGGAGACATATACACTCTCCTTTAAGTGAAGAAGAAAATTCACCCAGGTGGAATTTTGGTTTTTGGGTAAAATACGTAATACTTGGATGTTCTGAATTACTGCATAGTGTGAATGATCTACTGTTGTAGTGTAGTGATTTTGCAGCATTGCAGCTGTTCCTGTGATTCGGTGCTGGGGAAAATTCCAGTGTGTCCTGGATCCATCAATTGATCTCATTATTTTTAAATTTTCAATAACAAGTTGCAATAGAAATCTGTAGGGAAATGGGATTTTTTGAAGGCTTTTTGGGTTTGTGGGGTTTTTTTTAGGAATGCATACACCTGCTTGTTTTCTGCCCAGATGCTTGGCAACCCAGAAGCACTTTGGTTCAAGTCCGATGTTATAGTTAATTTAGCATTCTCTTTTTAAACTTATTTTTGGTTGAATTTATTTTTCAAAAATCAGACATATATTGCAAAAGGTTGGCTTTTTGAAATGTATGACCTGAAGGATGCTTGTATTTGTTCATGCTGCAGGTTAGAATTGAACAGGTGATTGTTGCTGAGCCAGGAGCAGTTTTACTGTACAAGATTTCTAATCTTCTCAAGTTCTACCACCATACAATCAGGTATGCAAAATTACAAAGTATGTTAAAAATGCCTTTTTTCCCTAATAGTGTTTTTAAAGATTAATCTACTAAAAATAGTACTTCTGTGGCTTAGTTTTTGCTCTGTACTGTAACAAGTACTATCAAGGAGAAATAAATGTGATATCAAGCAGATACCATGTACTTGTTGTCATTCCTCAATTCATACCAAATCTGCTTTGGAATATAGCTTCAATTTGCACAGAAACTGTTTCTTTATTGTTCTATGTGGATTCAGATAGTATACAAAAAACCTCTACAGAACATTTAAGATTACAAAGTCGAGTCCCCTTGGAGAAAATGTTAGAATTATCTCTAGAACTTCCAATTTTTCTTTTTTTTTCTTTAAACAGCTGTGTTTTGATAACTTTTTTTTTTAGCTATGCACTTGGGTTTTTCTATTGGGAAGATGTTTACCTCATTCCTTACCTCACTACTGAAGGTGCACCAATCACCTTTCAGTCTTCTAGATGCCACTAGGAATAGAGAAAATAATGGAGAAAAGCCAGAGCTGCTGTTTTCATACATTGTGACATATGCAGTAGTTTATGTTGGTTAGAAGCCGAAGTAGCAGAAAAACCTTCCTCCACAGCCCTGGACTGAACTGCAGAGAATTTGAATCATTCCTACTGCTGCTTGAGCTTCTCTATCTGAAAAGACATTTAGATCTTGGGCAGACTGGGACATGTGGTTCTTGGGCACCTCCCACCCTCTTCAAAATTCTCAATTGTGATAGCACTACAGGTCTATGGTAGAACACATAGAAGACCTATTTTTAATTTTGCTGTCCAAAAAACTTGAAATATTTTTGTTGTCATTTTTCTGTCTCCAAAGTTAGTGTTTCCCCGTGATTATAAAGCTTGGTGTGGTTGAAAATGTGGTGTTAAAATGGAAGATCTTAGGCAGTCTTCTGGTCTTGTTTAACAACACATTGTTTAAAGACCACTGAGGTACCTTCTACCAGCTGAATAATTTCCTCTGTATAAAGTGCACCTCACTAATGAAGGGAAAAAGCAGTTTGAGAAATGATCTATTAGATATAAGACTAGAATCTGAAAATCAAGCTACAGGTCCTGTTTTACACAGTGAATTTTCACTGCCTTTTTGTAGCTTAAAAGTGCATTTAGTTTAGACAGAGGGAGAGTATATCTGTGAGAGGAGCATAGTCATGTAGTGCCATTGAAGGTTTATGGGATGTTTGTGCTAAGTGGGATAGCTTGACACTAGGAATAGCAAGGCATGAATTCTTACATATTTAGAGAAGCCTAACATCTCAGTATAAGAGAGGTAATGCTATCCCTAAAGGAGAATGTGACAGAATACTTGTTAACCCTTTTTTCTTTATGTAATCTGTTTTCTATAACAGAAGTAGATTTACTGCATAACAAAACAAAAATCCAGTAAGTTTTAGGATTCTACAAAAAAGTTCACGCAAGTTTGACGGCCTGTATTTAGTATCTGGTTAATGACATAGTTGATAGTGCTTGTTCTTACAGTCAGCTTACCTCTCAGACAATATGGAGGACTGTTCCTGCAATTATTTGTTGTAAATTTTCAACTTTGAAAATTATTTTATTTGAAATGATGTGACTCTCTCATGTTGTCCTCCCCTCAGAATTATTAAGTAATCTTAATTTTGTTTTCAGTGGTATTGTAGGAAACAGTGCTGCCACACTGTTGACAACAATTGAAGAAATGCATTTGTTGAGCAAGAAAATATTCTTTAATAGCCTGAGTCTTCATGCAAGTAAACTAATGGACAAGGTTTGTTTCAAAATCATACAGCTTTCGTGTTTCAAAACGCACTTGCGTTTCCCTTTTGTCTAGTAAGATTACTAGATAAATAGGTGATTTATATGTCAGCTTTTCCTAAAATTGAAGTTTTTTTAGTTTCAATATTTTAGCTATTGAACTACATTAAAAACTTGTTGTATGTTTTAATTCTGTTAATAGTGGGGGGTTTGTGGGTATGTGGCTAAAACACTGCTGTTAGGAGTATTTACTTGCAGAGCAATTTACATATTTTTAAATCTATGAGAAGCAAGAAAAAGAGGAAATTTTCTCAAGTACAATAGAGCAAGGTCAAGTGATTGAGCTAGATAATTTGTATTACTGCATCATCAGATCAGTAGTTAATTGCTCATGTGCTTAATTCCTTTTTTGAAGTTGCAGGGTATATCCCAAAATGGTAACCTAAGTAAAAACAAAATTTTGGCTTTTATAAAAGTAGTTTTACCACATCAACATTGCTGTAACATTTGTGAATGCATTTCTAAATTATTTTTACTTAACCTGCAAGAAAAATGCAAAAAAATACATAGATTTACAGAAACTATTCTTTGTGCAAAGCCTTGTAATTTTCTGATCATTCAGTCAGATTTTCTGAGTTTTGTCAGTGTTATTCTATGGTCCCAAACTAGTTTTCTCATTTAGCACAGCTTGTGTCTGGTCCCAATTTCCTGTATTTCCGCAGGGGCTGAGAAATTACTTTCTCAAAGAAACAGTTGTTCCTCCTTTTCTTCTCTCCCATATTATTCTAGTGACTCCTTTCAGTGGTTTCATTCAGTACTGTTCAGTGGGTGACATCCACAGCCCACACTACTAAAGTCGACTTAGTACATTGTTGCTATGGGGTATTTCCATTTGAATGCAGTGTCATTGGAATAATAGTTCCTTTTCTATTAATGCGTGTACAATGGTCACTTAAATCTGAATTCATAAAACATGCAATGGACAGGGACAACATGAATTTACCAGAAAAACATTTTGTTTCCTTATATGTAAGCTAAAATAAAATATCTGTCTACTTCTCCCTTTTGTGAAAAGAAATCAGTGATGGACCTTAGCAAAAATCTATGACTGCTCTTTGCTTACAAAGTGCCTAAGGAAAAAAATTTTTTTTGCTCGAAACTGTAAAACAGCTCTGTATTCACCTCTTTTCTATTTATTTATCTTGCTGGGTATTACATCTGTACTCAAACAGGCTCAGGCATGATTTTCCTGCTCACATAACTCACAATCTTTGTGCTGTTATTTTGGTGACACTGTTTTAAGTTTGGAAATGCATAGAATTCAGAAGAAGAGTGATTAAAGGAATTGTGATCCCCCAGTTCATAGTGTGTGATCTTTGTACTGTCAGTGTGGGAAGGTTATGTAATCCTCTTTGCCCTTCTCAGTTCCCCTTCCCTCAGCCCCCAACCTGGATGTAACTGGCTCTAGATTGTGCCATTGTTTTATAAATTAGTCAAATTTGCTTTTACTGGCATTAAATGAAGGTAGCGCCACCTTCAGTGATGTTTTATTACAAGTAATGAATGGCACACCAAGCTTACCATGTAATGGGAAAAGATCGTAATATTGCTCATTCTCATAAGCAGATTTATAAATTAAGTCTGAAACATTGACAATATTATATTGCCTGTGTGCCCTATGAAGATCTTTCCTCAGGATGCAATTGAGATCAAAAGAATAAAGAGATTTAAAAGACTGTTAAATGTGTGGGTAACAAAGGCTTCCACAATTATTTATTAATCTCTGTGCTTCAGGAGTTAACAAGGTAACTGTTTGAGAAGGAATCTTACTGTTGTGATGTGTAGTTCTTGTAACTGAGAGTTTGACAGTCCTCTGTAGCACCTTATATTATTACCATTTGAGTGGACTACTGAACTGATAGAATGATGTCTTTTCTCTTCATGGCTGACATTAATTTTGCTTCATAAAAAATACAAAATTAATAGGTTGAACTACACTCAGAAATACTAGTTTCTATGTGATAAAGACCCTATTTTATCATAAATTTAATTCTTGTTACTTAGTTGTTTGTGTGTTAATGTACAGATAAGCAGCTTTTATGCCTTTTCACATCTTTGTGAATTTAATAGTAAATGTCACTGCCTTTACGTTTTGAGGAAACTGAAAATGGCTTTTAACCATCCTTTTTATTAATGTGTGTCCAGACCAAAATTGTATATATGTATTAGTAGGATTCCCTTCACATCCCAGTCTATTTATCAACTTTTTGCCAGTTATGTATGCACTGCATCTGTTTTAAATATTTATTTATTTAGTTAGTTAGTTTTATTTTCAGAGAAGATTAAACCTCTGGAAGACAGACCCTTTGTGCTTATATAGGCAATTGCAGAGGCATCATTGCTGTTTTTGTTGTGCACATAGAAAATATTCACTTTTTACTTGCACAGTCTGGAAATCATGGTTTCTTATTTCCACTTACATTTTGCATCTTAAGACATTGATAAGCCTATTTAAAATAATTTCAGCTGTCCAAAACTTTGAGTAAAATATGATTCTTAAGGCAATTTGAATAACTCTGGAAATAGATTAAAATACAAATAGCATGTTCTTAAATAAAAAATATTTTTATTTCTATAGATTTATGTGCCCCTTTTGTTTAGATCATTGGAAAGTGTGAATATAGACTGTGTCAGACTGTTTTAATGATAGTATTCCCTCTGTAGCATCTGTTGATCATAACTTGCTTTTTTAGTATCTACATTTTATCTAGTAGTTGATAGAAAGCAAATCTTTCTCTGAAGTATAGTTAGTTGGGAACTTTTTTTTAGACAGAGCAGGTTTTATTAAATATTCTAACTCGTCAAGATACCATCCTTAGGATCTAGACGTGTGACAGGATGGTAATTTGACTCTGATGTCCTCATCACCACAGACAATTTAATTCCCTAGATTATTGATTATCCTGAGTTGAGCTTTGCCTTCAGTCTGACTGGGATTTAATTTCTGAAGCACAATGGGAAACTGAGATTCCAGGCTGTTCTTTCTAGGACAAGAAAATAGCTTGTTCTTCACATTTATTTTTGAGAAGAGTCCTGTGTTACATAAGGAGTGTCACAAGTGTGGAGGTGTATGGAAGCTTATAGGCAATCTTAGATCAGTATTGTCTCTCTTGGTTGTCAGACCATCAGTGTAAATGATATTAGGGAAATCCCTGGTTACTTCGGAATACTTAGTGGTTTGCCCAGAAGCACTTTGCTATGAACTTTTTTTATCATTACATAAGAAAATCTCAAGCATCCAGGTTGTGATCTGCAAATAAAGTAGTCAGCAGCTCTCAACTTCAGACTGTTCTGAGAAAGCCTTTTTGTGGTTTTCACATTCAGATTTCTCAGGTAGCTCTATAGGAGCTGAAATCCATGTAACAGAATTATTCAGCATACTGCTTGAAAGCAAATCCACTGTTATTAAAGAAAGGCACTAAATGAGTGAGTCTCTTTGGTCTGATACTCCTGGAAACTGTCACGAAGCTTGGTAGCAGAGTTTTTGCAGAGCCACTTTGTTTTCAGGGTTCAAATTGCCATTCATAACTTTGAGATTCTCAGGCTGTCATAGAGCTCAACACTGACATCATACAGAACCTGTGCATCATCAGCCATCTCCTGTGTCACTGAAGGTTTGGTGCATCAGCCCTTGCTGCAAACATTGTCTCCCCTTTGCGTTGTTGGCTCTTACCTTTCAGAGGCAGTGTTGGGCTCTCTTGCCAGTACTTTCTAGCTCTGGTAACAATTGGTTTGTTCTTGTTCTTGGTTCAACTGTAATGCTTTTTGGCCAATATTACTGTCCTTGTGCTGAAAAAGCGTATTTGTATTTGTTGCTTTTTAGCTTTCTTGGACCCAGGTATGGGTCTACTAATCATGCTAGTAAAGTGGGTCAGAATTACTGTATCAATCCTTATGCAGTTGACCTAATGGACTGGAGTGGAAGGACTGTTCTTTCAGTTCTCTCACATGAGAGTTGTCATTTAAAATCGAGAGTCCATCGGTGAGACATTTAACAAGAGTGTTAGATTAAGCTATGTCAGCGTATTTTATTGGACCAGCTGATTAATTAGGAAAGTGGGAATTTTCAAGCCCACAAGTCTTTTCCTCTCTGGCTTCACAAGTGCTCCAGAACAATTATTAAAGGAAAGAATAATTGCAAACATTTAATAAAATGGAATGAGAGTTATAAGGGTACTAAAGAGATATTGTGCCAAACTGCAGTCATCTGCTCTCTGAGCTGTTAGGAGACTCTTAGTAGAGTACCCCAGGTCAAGTTTTTGAATTGTTATTCCTTAATACTGTTCTTTTTAGAGTAGATATATGCAAAGATAATGCTGTGATTGCATTATCTTTTAAGTTTGTCCATGGGTGAGGTATTAAAACATTGCATGGGAATATTTTTAAACTTGTCCCTTGTAATTTGATTCCTGTCAGAATGAAACCTATTAGGTTTCTGGAAAACCAGATATGGGGCAGATTGAATGAGACTGGTTGATGTTGCTGTGCTCTGAATGATGTAATGGTTTGAATGGATCCATACAAACAAAGCAAAACTGGTGGTCTTTTCTTCTTAGACCAATTTGATAGCTGAAAAGAAAAGCATGCCATTAGGCATTCTACTTCGTTGACCTCTTTACGATCCTAAGAGGACCAAAAGAGCTTAGGATAGAATCAGAGAATCATAGGATCAGCCAAGTTGGAAAGGACCTCTGAAATCATCAAGTCCAACCCTTGATCCACTACCAGCACAGTTACTAGACCATGGCACTAAGTGCCACATCCAATCTCATCTTAAAAACCTTCAGGGGCGGAGAATCCACCACTTCCCTGGGCAGCCCATTCCAATGCCTGATTACCCTCTCTGTAAAGAATTTCTTCCTAATATCCAACCTAAACCTCCCCGGCAGAGCTTACGACCATGCCCTCTTGTCTTACTGATAGTTGCTTGGGAGAAGAGACCAACCCCCACCTGGCTATAACCTCCTTTCAGGGAGTTGTAGATAGTGAGGAGGTCTCCCCTGAGCCCCCTCTTCTCCAGACTAAACAACCCCAGCTCCCTCAGCCTCTTCTCATAGTACTTGTGTTTGAGTCCCTTCACCATCCTGGTTGCTCTTCTCTGGACCTGCTCCAGCACCTCAATATCCTTCCTGAACTGAGGGGCTCAGAACTGGACACAGCACTCCAGGTGTGGCCTCACCAGTGCTGAGTACAGGGGGATAGCTGCTCTGAAGCTTCTCTCGTAGATGTGCACTCACGTTTCTTGAGTGCTGGTGAATATTATCTCAGTTGGGAGAATGAACTTTTGTAGTTGGGCTGCTTAGTGTTAACTGAGCATGAAACATTCAGATACATTTTTTTATGGTGTTCCAGTCTGTAGTACTTTGTATCTGGCCCCTTCCAGTGGCATTCTTAAGAGGCTGTACTAAAGCTGATCAGGCTCTCACAAAAGCTACCGATCTTTTGTTTGTTACTCTAAGCAGTGCTTTCTCTGAGGAGTTCTGTGTTTTAAATTAGCATCTTGTTTTATTTAATACTACTATCACAGAATTGCAGAATGGATGAGTTCAGCAGGAAACTCTAAAAATTATCTAGTCTAACTATCTTGCTCAAAGAGTGTCAGCTAGAGCAGGTTGCCCGGGACTGACTCCAGCAGAGTTTTTAATGTTGCCAAGGATAGAGACTCAAAAACCTCACTGTGCAACTGTCTCCAGTGTTTGACTAACCTCACAGCAAAAAATTGTTTTCTTGTGTCTCAGTCTGTGCCCATTGCCTCTTGACCTGTTACTGGACGCCACTGAGAAGAGACTGTCTCCGTCTTCTTTATCCCTCACTTCACGTGTTTATACACATTGATAACATTCCCCCTGAGCTTTCTCTTCTCCAGGCTGAACACAATCTCTCCTTGTGTAGGAGGTATTCCATTCCCTTTGTGAACTTTGTGACCCTTTGCTTGAATTGCTCCAGTATGTCCATATCTTTCTCTACGGTTAACTCTCTAAGTAGCATAGCATATAAAATTTTGATTGCCGATACAATATTTTCGGGTCCATGTATGAGCTTTTAACAAAGCTACTCTCCTTAATGTCTGCTCTAGTCCTTAATAAAATTAGCTGTATTTAACAGGAAGAAAAGTTGCCCTTCTTTTTATTTAACATTTTTTGTAAATGAGAAAGGGAAACAATTAACATATATGCACTTTCTTTTTGATTGTTGATACTGCCTTTTCATTTTTCTGTATTTTTCTTTGCTGTTTGTTAAATTCTTTAAGACATCCTTTGAGTACTTGCTCTCACAGACAGAGAAATCTGCTCTGGATTATATGTTTGGAGGAAGATTACTGGACTAGTAACTGTTCCTCACTGATTAATATGCAGAATTTTAAAAGAAGATGCAAATTTTTGTACTAGAGCTTATGTACAACTTTTAGTACCCATTGTAATAATAGGAGAATTCATTCCAGTGTTGTAAATTGAATTTAAAAAATGGGTAATTTCTTCTCATTTTCTTTGAAAGGCTGAAGAGCTGGTTGTCCTCGTTTCTGTATGACTGACCTACTAGTTACAACTGATTAGACACTTAATACTGTGTTAGGGTGTGTTTTATTACTGTTGAATTATCTGCTGCAGAACTTCGCTGATCATTTTTTAGTTAGCTCCTGTCTGCCTTGCACCTAAAGGAGATACTTCAAAAGTAGAATTCAGTATGTATTTCAAACTTGTTTTTCTGGAAGTAGGATCAATTAAAATGATCTCTTAGTGAAGATAGAACATTCAGGGCAACAATTATTTTTTTTATTAGAATAGTGATTTAGCACTCATGAGTTGAAGTCTGTAGGTTCCTCTGTAAATGAGAAGTGTCTGTTTTTAAATTTTCCTTTATAATTTTGAATTTTTAAATTTGAATTCTGAAATTCTCTGTATTCATGTGCAAAAAGTTAGAATTTTCAAAATGAATATAGCACTGCTTTAGTTTTCCTTCCACTTACTAATAATTCTGCCTCTATTACAGTAGTTAGGAATTTCAAACTAACTGAAATAGAATCTAGTGATCTAAACCTTTTATCCTAGCTGTATTTTCTTCTTCCATAATATTGTTCCTTGCTCATATCTAGAAGACAGTGGATTTAAAAAGAATAGACTAAATGAAAAATTAAGCTAATATAAGAGCTTCTGAGCACTAGCTACTTCAGGAGACAGAAATTCTGTTCAAAGCAGCCTGAAAGTGTCATGATCTATGTGTGTGTGTTGGAAGTGAAAACTCTATCAAACTCTAGTCTCAAATTAATGCCAAAATATCCCTGATCACGGTCTAGTTCAAGTCTGAGAACAGTGTGTTCAGGACACAATCAATACCCGTAATAATAAAAAGAAACAAGAAGAAAGTCACTCAGTGCTGTAGATTTCAGTAAATTTTACTACTGATCAGCACTGAATAAGTGCCTCCTGAATTACTGTTACTTCATTGCTAGAATACTTGTTTTATGTTTTCAAAACTGCTTAGGGTGAACAACTGTTCTCTGAACCTGTTAGATTTAGCTTTCCATTAGTGCCTCAAACTCAGTATACTCTCACTTGGAAAGTGAGAATAGAGGAATACTTTGTATTCAGAAGGATGAAAAAAGTTTTTGTTAGATCTGTCTGGATAGCAGTGTGGGGACGTGTATGGTGTTTCAAATGTTTCAAAACACAAAGTGTGAAAGCTCCGCCTGGCTTCAAAGAGAGAGAGAGGTTGTTTTCCTTTCTCTGCTGGTGTGTTCATCAGGTACAGATTAATTTCCAGAAGGCTCTGTAATACTGTACTCTGAAGATGTTTGTTGTGCACTCCTTCTTGGTTTCTTTGGCCATCAGCCTCTGCCCATTTGATTTTTTTTTTTTTTAAATGATTTCCCCCCATCCCCCTTGAAGACTCAGACATGCACATTATTATGCTGTTCCTCAGTACTTCTCGTTTGGGAAGGTATGGAATATATATTGCCTGTGACTTGGAGGCCCATCCAAAGTTGCTGCCTTTTCTTGTTGAGCTGGAGTCTTCAGAGCGTTGCAGGAGTGCATGCTGCCTTCCTCTGCTGCAGCCAGACACCTTCAGTGAGAGGCGTGGGCCAGTCCCGTCCAAACTTAGTTCTCCCTACCTCCTTTTGGAGAGATTATGCCTTTAAGTGTTAACTTACTGTGTATTGCTGAGGGTCTCCTTACTCCAACATGATGCAGCCAGATATGTGTTTGCCCTTGGTTGGGCAGGGGACAGGAAGGTGGGAAGCAGATTGTTGACAGAAGGAAACAAGGTGAGCAGCCTGGGTTGTAGTAAGGGTTTGGAGGCAGCAGAAACCTAGTTTGAGACAGCATTGGAGACAAGAAAATGCAGCTATGTTTGGGGTAGAGCCTGAGAAATATGTGTTGGAAAAAAGAGAAATGAGAATTTGCCTGTGACAAAGAAAAAAGTGAAGTATATGAGCCTGTGTTAAAAATAGCATAGAATTTCAGTCAGTTTCAGGTGCTCCCATTTTCATAATTTGACTTGGAAAATGTGGTTTTTTTCTCTAATATACATAAACTTTCCTTCTTTCTCTTTTTTAAACACCTGCAATTCCTGCCTCTTATCTTTGACATAGGCCTGCATTCTGGTTTGTGCAGCCTTGTTGCAGTTTCTGGGGGTGTACTTGAGTTAACTTGTGTACAGTTCATTTGTGTACTGGCAATTTAAGGTACAAACTTGCTCGGGAAAACTTGCTGTTGCATTTGTGACTGCTGCTCTCAGACTTGGCATCATAGGGGCAGTGCTGCAGTATGGCTCTGATCTCCCAGAGCTCTGCCTGCACTAGATTCTCAAGTGCTCACAGGAGGTCTTGCTTAAAGTGAACTCAGTGGTGCCAACAACATTGATACTCTTTGGCACCTAATCTAGTAAATGTATTTTTTTTTCACTACCAAAACCAGTAGTGTTTGAGTTTCTCCAGATCATAAAATAGGTATAATCTGAATGAAAGGATAAATTCAGCATTGCTTGTTTTTCACTGAATAAGATGGATATGCTGAAAGTTGCAGGCAGTTATTGTCTGAAACATGCTAGGTTTGTCCAATATCACATTAAAGGTCTTCTCTGCATGGCTACATGTATTTTTATTATTAGCTGGTTGCATTTGTGCTAACAGATTGGATGGTGTTTGCTGTAAATGAAATGAATAAAAAAACGCACAAACAGATGATCTTGTTCTTCAGGTTGAACTCCCACCTCCTGATCTTGGCCCAAGCTCTGCACTAAATCAGACACTTAACTTGCTACGGGAGGTTCTGGCGTCTCATGACTCATCTGTTATTCCACTGGATGCCCGTCAGGCTGACTTTGTGCAGGTATAAGAATGTGTGACTGCTCTCTGTGTGTGAAGAAGAGGGAGCGGGGCGGGGGGAAAGGACACGTAAGTTAATTTCAGTGCACAAAAGATAGGTGGAACATTAATCTTTCTGTCTGGTCCCATTTTGGAGCTTTCTACCAAACCAGAGTTTGTAACGTGAATAAGAGGGTGACTAACAAAGTGGATAATTACAGTACAGTATGGAGTGCTACTCTTAACACAGTATCTAAATTCTGTTATCCAATTACTACTCCATTAAGTAAATACACCCTCAAGATTGCATAATTACCAATTGTCTAATCTGGGTTACTCTTTCTCCTGCTAGGTTGGAATCTGTTCTTCTCAGGTTTTTATACTTCCCCATCACTGTGGTAGCTGATCACCTGCTGACAAATCCAGTAGAAAACTGTTTTCACAGTTGGAAACTCTCATTCCTCTTTATTCTGCTTTGGGGAATAAATACGTAATAGAGACAGAATGAGGTTAGAAGCCTTGTGTGACATGATTTCCTCCCTCCCCTCCCTCTATTCTGTGTGTTTGCTATTTTAGGTTCTGTCTTGTGTGCTAGATCCGTTGTTACAGATGTGTACTATGTCTGCAAGTAATTTGGGCACAGCTGATATGGCAACCTTCATGGTGAATTCGCTCTATATGATGAAGACTACTTTGGCTCTCTTTGAATTCACTGACAAACGTCTAGAAATGTTGCAGTTTCAGGTAAGCTTGAACAGCCCCAAAAGAAAATGAACTTACTACTGATTTTTGCAGACTACAAGTTGTGATGTGAACATATTTATCTTTGATAATGTTGGCTTTGGGTCAATTCTAAATTGGGGAAATGGGCTAAGAGGGCTTCTTATCTGAGACCATGAGCAAATAGCATCTTTCATTTTAAAGAGACGAAAATTATTAAAAGATTTGGGTTTGTTTGGGTTAGTTGCAGATAAACCCAGATCAGTGAACTTTTTCATTATCCTAATCATTCTGATATTTATCTGCAAACTGTATGAGAAGAAGCAAAAGGAAGTTGAAAGCTCAGTCAAATGGTTATTTTGTACTAGAACATAGTGTAGCTGACGTAACTACTTCAGTCCCACTTTCTACTTCCCTTTTGTTTGGTGTCCCGTAACATCCCAGGATAGTAGTTCATATGTGGTACCATTTAGAAATGGAAATGTGAGTTTAGAAACTGTTGACTTGGGAAAACTTGGTCGCTGCCCATTTTTAATTTGCTGTAGGAGCAGGTCTGCAGTATATCTCAGGAGAGCTTTAGGAACTGGGGGATTTGAAAAAAAAAAAATCACAACTTCTTATTTTAAGGGATGAGTAAGGACGGGCTGTGAGCCATTTTTCACCTCCTGCTCCTAATCAGAATTTGTAGCACCTTTTAGTTCTAAAACAAACCTCACCAGACAACCTCACCAAACTGTCTGGGGTATTTCTGATTTCTATTACCAGCATTTATTTCAAAGTAAATGTTGCAATTGATTTATTCCTCAGATAAGCAGTAGAACTGAAGCGTATGCATTTAATACCATTTACTTTCTTCAAACGTTTTTAAAATACAGGAACAGACTGAAAAAATGTCTTTAAGATTATACATAAGTAGGTTATTCAAGTGGAGTTAGAATGGCATATTTAATAGAAGAAAGATTTTTTTTTCATAGAAAAAAGAACTCAGTAAGACAGGTAAAATCTCCAAATTGAAATATTAAGATTTCCCTCCTGATTTAAAAAGGAAGGTGTGTTTTTCTAAACAATTGTAGAAAGTAAGAGGTGAACTCTTAAAATATCAGACGAAGTCTTACATTTTACTAGATGTTATTATATTATAAATTTTTTCTTTAGGATTGGAAGGAAAAAAAAAAGAAATGTGGGGTAGTTATCTGTAAAAATGAAGTAATAATGTATATATACCCAAATGTCTCACTGAGACTGCTCAAACTAAAAAATGATTGCTGCTGCTGAGACTGGATTTAGGGATTAGGTTTCTCTGCAAAGTGAAGATTATATTAAGTATGTAAAATACTCTTATGACCATTTTTCACATAGAGATAATTAAAAAAAATTGATAACTCTGATTTCATTGTCTGCTGTTCTTTCAGTTAATTTTTTTCAAATACATGTTTATCAAACTTGAGTTTAAAATCAATACTGATTATGATTTACTTTGTTTTGTTTTCCTTATAAAAGACTGTTTCTTGTTTATTATAAAACTGCCATGCTATTGTCAATACTTTCAATAAGAGTTGAATGATTTTTATCACATATTTTCAAAGAATTATAGCAAAATAAACTTATATAGGAATTTTTAAGATCAGGGCTATAGTATTCTTTGGTTTTGGTGCTGTTGTATTCACAAATAAAAAAAATTAGGTTCTTTCATTAGTCAGACATGAAAGAATTCTTTACATTTTTATTTTTGGCTCATTGTAATATGGAAGGTGTAAATGGATAAAATAATTATGCTCTGTAGTTTTTCCTTATTTGTTGATCACTCTCCTTCTTATTTGTATTTTTTCCTTCTTATTGTGTTTCTATTTCTTTTAACCCCAGAACTTGTTACATTTAATATGCTCACACACTTTTTATAAATACTTCATGCTTAAAATTTCAGATTGAAGCTCATTTAGATACACTCATAAACGAGCAAGCTTCCTATGTGTTAACAAGAGCTGGTCTAAGTTACATATATAACGCTCTGCAGCAACACAAACCGGAACAGGTAAGCTTTTATAATTCACATGTTGATGAGGTACCACGTACTTGCCAACCAGTAGAATTTTGGCACTAATATTTTTGCAAATTAAGCTTCCTCTGAAAGCAAAACCTCAGAAATATCTGGGTTTTTCTTACGTGGAACCAGGACTATTGGACAAAGGCACCTTACAGCTACAGATTTCCCCTACACTATATGTTCAGCAAGCTTAGCAGGTTTGATGTGCAGCAGTCCTTCTCTGCTGCTTATCTGTGCACCATCGACAGACTGTGCACCACTGATATCCTGTACGTTCTCAGAATAGCTGTGTAGGTAGTTTAATACGCCTCAGAAAGTGTCTAAGTCAAGCTGGCTTTCAAAGACACATACTGGGTAGGTATACTGCCACCGCCATAACACCTAGAACATGTTAGACCTGCTGTGCACGTGGCGTTCAGCTTTCTTCATTGCTTGCTATAGCACCACACATGGAGTCAATAGATACCTGCATGCATTAGGTAATTGCTGCTTTTTTTCTTCTGTGAAAAATTGGCAGATGAGTTTAGTAGTAATTTGAAACAGTTTCTTCTTTTGTCCTTATGCATTGATGTAGCTGTTCTAGTACCAAGGCAGTGAGATTCTCAAAATGAAAACTTGAGATTTCTTACAGGGACTTGAAAACTTGAATTCAGAGTTCATGCTCTCCCTTTCTTTTGAAGCACAGTTGTTAATGTGTCTATAGGTGTTAATATAGCACTCCTTCCCTTCAGCTATGTCTGTGTCCTTTTGTGATCTTTTGTGAAAGTGAAGAACAGTGTTTTCTGGAGAAAGCAGTACTCTGCTGGAGAGCTTTATGTTGTTTCTTCAGCTAATAATTTTGCATAAAGTGCCCAAACTCAACAGATTTTTATGTATAAAGATGAACTAATAATGTGTAAATAATCTGACTAATAACTCAACTTAGTTTTCTATTCATGAGCCCATCTCATGTTCTAAAACCAATTTCAAATCGACTAGGGCAGGTTGTTAACAGCATGTAGCAATTTTCATTTATGTCTGTACATCTGTCTGGCTGCAGCAGTGATGTCGCAGAACTTGCTAGGGGGTTGAACAGCATTTACTTATACACTGAATTGGCATCCAACACAGAAGATTTACTGGGAAGCAGGTCTAAATTCTGCATGGTCCCAGTACAGATACAGTGGACAACTTTGCTCTATTTAAGTCTGGAACACCAAGGGAATGTGGCCAGTTTGCAGTTCAGTTTTTATTCTAAACCTTGTGGAAGGCGAGTTTTGGCCTTATTTAATGGTGAAGAAGGAAGAAAATTATTTGAAAGGACATATTAAGAACTCTGTATTCTCAGCTTTTAATTTGAGAGTGGTAGAATGCAAATGAACTGTTAACAGCATTTCAGTACTGATATGGTGATATAGTTTCCAAACATTTAAGATCCTGTAACAGGACCAAATAAAAATGTACTACTGAACTGATTATATTGTTCATCTTTTTCTACATGCTAGTATGACCTTTTTTTTGTTTGACTGTTGATTCTTAGGGTCCTCTTTCAAATTTGTCAAGTATGGACTCTGTGTCCCTGAAGGTTGCAATGGTAAGCACTTTAAACTTTCATATTATGGTGGTGATGCTGTGATGTGGGAAAGAATGCTATTTATTATGTGATGTAGTAGATATTCATCTAACCAGTCATACTCTTTAAAAATAGCTAAATGATGTGTCTGGGAATACTTTCTTAATTTGTAGTAATTTGACCACTTGAAGTAATAAATACATAAATTATTTCTGAAGGGGTAGTAATAGAATATTACTTTCTAAGCCTTGAGAAACAGAACTTTACTTACAAGAATGCTATCCCATGAGTCATCTTAAATTGCTAAAAGCAAATACTTAGCTCTAATTAGTTTTAATCACCAAAGTTTCTTTTTTTTGCTTCTGCTTTGAAATATAGGTTCTGCTATCATTTATAATTTTAGTCCTAAGGCTTTGATTTTATGCAAATAGTTCGGCTTTACTCAGAAGTTAGATGCTGGGTATATGTCACAGTTACATTTTTTAAATTGAAAGCTACAATATATTTTAAAGCAAATTATCAGCTGATATTTCTTCTTAGAGTGTGTGAAGGCTATTTTGCATAGAGATAGCAATATCACAGTTCAGTAGACAATAATGTATGATCTGTCACTCTTCTTTCTTAGCCAAGTTGAGCTTTATTCTGAAAGTTTAACTGTAAAGTCCCACTCATCCAGCAGTGTATGTATACCCCCATGAAAAAAGGTCTTCTTAAAAGAATTTGTTTTAAGATTTTTTTCAAAAAAATTATATGTTGAATCCTAATGTGTTAGTGTAGTTGCTTTTTTTCTTTTCAAGTTTTAAACTAGTAATTCTCAAGCTGGTTGGATGAACAGAGCTCTGGCACAGAGCACTCAGTGGTTTACTCAAATCAGCATGCATTCTCATTAAAATTTATAAATTTTGCATTTAAAATATCTTCTATTTATCATGGCCTTGTAGATCAACAAGGACTTTAAAGGCTGTAGCTTGGGGACCTTGTCTTTAAATTCTATATATATATATGCAGCTCTGTTGTCTGTAGTGGTACATAATAATTTCACTTAAATAGTTAGGAGAAGAATCCAACTGTTTTATTTTCTTCACTACTTAATATCTGGTTCTGTGAACATACTTTCACCAGAATGGAAGCAAGTATGCTGAAATCAAACCCACAGAAGTCCCATCTATCAGCCTAATCTGTTGGTTTCTGAAATCAATAGATTTAACTGATAGGATTTAAACCAGGAGGGAGTACTTTTAGGCAGATTCACTGCCTTCAATTTATACTTTTTAGTTTTCCAGGTTCCAACATTTTCAGTTGTTCATACATGCTTGCAAATGCTGTGCTAGCCAAGTCCGTAACCCTCTCAGTGAAAAGCTCCCTTGCTTTCCAAAGAAGGGCAGAATGCCCCCAAAAAAATAATTTGTGAGAACTGTAACTTCATTAGTCACTTTTGCCTACATTTTGCACGTCTAAATGATGGATGGATGTGGGTTTTAGGGTTTACCAGCTTGAGAATAATCATGCAGTGTTAAGGAAGGTTGCCATCATTAGATAAACTTGCCTAGGGCCCTGCCTGGGTACGTAATGCGAAGGATGGAGATTATACAGTTTTTGTGGGTAACCAATTCCGTGTTTGGTGACATTCCTGATGAGAATATTTCCTCTCGTTATCTAATCAAAGCTCTCCTTAGTGTTATATGTGTTCAGTATTCCTCATGTTTTCATCTGTGAGAAGAACTGGTTTCATCTTCTCTATAGTCACACATTTGATGATACATTCACGGAATGGTTTGGTTTGGAACAGACCTTAAAGACCATCTTCTTCCTGCCCATGGCAGGGGGGTTGGAATACCTTCCACTAGACCATGTTGGTCAGAACGCCATCCAGCCTAGCCTTGAACACTTTAAGGGCTGAGGCACCCACAGTTTCTCTAATAGATTGTTGAAGACAGCAGTAATGTTCTTTCTTAGTGTTTTCTTCTCTACACTACTAGAATCAAAGTACTCTTTTTTTCACTACATCACATGGCAGGGGAGAAAGAGGCTTAGAAGCAGTTTCAAGAAGCCTGAAGTGGGTGATTTGCTCTTGGTTTTCCCAGCATAAGCAGTGATTCCCTGCCAAAAAGTAAAAAGAATCTTACAACATGTCTAACTTGGACAGAGTAGATTTCTCTCTGAAGTGTCTGTATTCCCTCTGCACTGAATAGACAAGGTCTGATCTTCAGTGATGTGTGCATACCTGCACCAGCTGCACAGGAAGCTTAGATGGATAATTATGAAAGCTGGATTCTCATTATTTGCCCTCCACTCATATTCCTCAGAGTCAGAAACAAAATTTTGGTGGCAGAGGTGCTGAAGTTAGACGTTTATTTTGGTCTATTAAGTTCTACCTTTTTTAATATAATGACTTTTCAGAAAGTTGTGTTTTTACCTATTTTCATATAACAGGAAGGTGTTAATGTGTTGATCTCATATTCTCTTCCCCTCCAAGGCTCAGTTTGATCGCTATCTGTCTGCTCCAGATAGTCTATTAATGTCCCAGCTGAATTTCCTTCTGAGTGCTACTGTGAAGTAAGTACCTTACCTTTGTATTTCGATTATGCTTGCATAATGATCAAAAAGATGAATTTGATTAGGTTTTAAATCGTGATGGGAATTCAGATTATCAGCTGTGATCGTAGTTGCGTTGTCCTTGAGGTCACAATTCAGTTTTGTTCTGACTCCTCTTTTTGAACAAGGAGTTAGGAGTATGTAATTCTGTAACTTTCTGAAGTAGTTACTCTAGATTTAATAGACACCATCAAAATGAATTACATTAATCTATTTTGAACATGTTCAGCTGAGTTGGCAGTTTTTTGTCAACTCAGTTGTAAATTGTTTTAGAACTATTTTGTAAGCTTTCCAAAGACAGATGAAATATGTAATTCTCCAAGATTTCTTTTATCCCCACTGCTTTGTCAGTTCTAGGATTTTCAACTTTGTTGTCTTCTGTTGTAGAGTATTGGCATTCTGTCTCACTGAATATTGTGCTGAGATTATTTTACTTTTCACCTAACGTATTTTTTTTTTTAGTGATTTCTTCTTTGAAATATGGAAATCAGAACTTTATTATTTATCTCTTCTCTTGTTTTTGAATATAACTGAACCCTAAGGCTAGGGAAAGTGCCACGACTTTTTTTCCAATTAAATGTGAACCGCATGAAGACTTTCTGTAGTACTTGCACTCAGAGAATTATATGCTGCACTGATCAAAAACTGTTCTTGACATTATTTTTCACAATTCTGTGAAGAGTGCAGGTAACAGAATGTATCAGAAATTGAGACTAGCACATAGTATTTTACATAATGCCATAGTAGTTGGAGTTTCATTACTAGTACCTGTTCTCGTTGGATTGTATTACATCATCTTGCAATTAAAAAATGACATATGTCAAGGGAAAAATAAATGTTGTTGGGAATTGAACAAAGAATTCAGTTGTAAGGTACCTACAATGATCAGCTGGTCCAGTTGCCGCGTTCTCGTGCTGTATTGCTCAGGTTCTCCTCATACAAAGACTTCCACCGTCATTCCATAGAGCTGGTACATGGCTGGGCACGGGGAATGTTGGTGCTTTTCAGTGGGCGTTGTGTGCCTCTGTTTACCATTCCTGCAGCTCAGCTGGCAGAACTGACCCTGTTGTGTGAGAGCTCTTCTGCTCCCGTACCGATCAAACAGGGCAGTAGTGTCAGTGAAATATTGCAACTTCTGCTTCTTGGTGTTAAGCTATTAAACCTGTGTTTTAGCTCTCGGGTTTTTTGGGGTTTTTTTTAATGTGAGTCTATTTAAAAGTCATAAATAACAGTAAATGTATTTTGAAAGCCTCAACTTTTCACTGCTAACACAGAAGCAATTTTAAGAGATGGACTCTATGATACCATAAAGATTCAGGCACAGTGGAATTACTTGAACTTCATCTTCTGTCAGATGAACCAAGATAAACTAGTCACGTAGGCACTCTTTGCCTTATCCCATTGATAAGCTTTTTAAACCTCTGAGCTCAGTTGAAGCTGAATTTGTATTATGTTGCAGCAGTGGGCATTTGAGAGGTAAGAGGGAAGCCTTGCGTGAGGACGACGGCTGCGGCTGCCACAACTCAGCTGACATGCAGAAGTTTATGAACCTGCTATAATCAGTGCTATAAGTCCATTAGCCTTCAAATGTGCAGCTTTAAACAGAGGCAATCCTTTTGAAGTTAAAATACCTACTTACAGAGAGGCATCCTTGTAGAATCTTGGTCTTGATAGTCAGTATTTTCTATAGTAAATAAATGTTGAAAATTAAAGTTTTTTCAAAATTCAAGCAAAACCTTTAACTGGAATTCAAATTTTAATCTCTGGCTATAGTAATTGAAGTTTTCAGTTCTGAAGACATTTTCCCTGAAATCAAATAATTGTGATCCACAGTTGCAGTGGCTGAGCTGGAACCTTTGAGGTCTTTGTTCTCAGAATCAGAACACATGCTTCTGATAAGGGACCAGTGTATTACATACTTACTGGCAGTATCATTTAAGCTTCCTGACTATGAAGAACATTCCTTTCAGCTTTTGCCAGGACATGCTCTTGTCTTTCAAATTCCTTTGTTCATTTAAAAAGTCTTAACCTATGTATTTATATGGTTGTTAGTCTTGAAAAGCTCCTTTCATTTGTGTTGGATCACAGAAACTGAATGCTGGAATTACTATTTTTAGAAAGTGCTGCCATTTGTGTTAGTGTTAAAATGTATCATGTTGTTATGGCAACTGAAATCCTAATGTACTGATTAATGACACTGACATTATTTGATGGAAAGACTTGTATGATGCTGTTCAGTCCTCTGGAATATTTTAACAAAATTTTTTTTATTCATTTGATACAATAGTTTTATACAAAATCTGTGTGCAATACTTTCTTAAAAGGATTCATGTTACAGTAGCTTAGTGATCCCAGGCTGAGATCAGAGACAGTTGTTTTACCTGAACACCCTTGATATATTTCCATTATAGTAGTGGATTTGGATTTGCTCAGTTTCTTTTTCAAGTATTCTAATAACCTAGTAATACTGGCAGTTGATGCTGTGTATTGAGAAACTGGATACTGTGTGTCAGAATAAAATGAAGGTTTGGTCTTTTAATCTGCTTTCTTGTAGCTTCTGTTTCTTAACGTTTTCTGGAAAGACAAAGTTTGTTGTACTTGACCTTTGAAATTTCTTTAACTTATCAATTCCAAACAGTTGGTGAATTCAGCTCTGATTTTAGTGGATGCAGTTTTGGTGTCTTTGTTTCTTTGCTGCATATTACAGCAGGGCTGAATCTGGATTTGTGATTACCTTGGTTTCCTCACCTTCTGCTGGTGTTCCACTTGCAGGGGCTTGGCTGTAAAATAGTTGTAACTACTGTTTCTGGTAGATAAAAATGCATCTGCAACTGTAAACACTGTGATTAAAGTAAACTGATTCAATGGACAGTGTAAAATAAAATTACTAGGTTGTCTTCAAAAAATATTAAACTTTGCAGTTAAACTTAGCATTCGGTGTTTCTGCGTTGTTACTTGTCTAGCTCCAGAAAAATAATAGGACACATACTTTATAGCGTTGTTGGTAAAAGGTTGAGTTTTGGATCTCTGAACTCTAACCTCTTTCACTTCTTTTTGACTGATTGTGGTCAGGTGCTGTCAATATAAAGCAAATAGAATATATCTGCTAGTGGATGAAAAAAAAAAAAGGCATGTATTTACAAAGAACAGTCAGAAACCACAGGAGGTAGAAGGTAGATCACTACGTTTATCAGTCTTAAAAGATGCAGTGGAGTGCAGGTGGGAAACTAATGTAAGCAAATTAAATCCTTCTACTAGTTTTTACTTCATTGTAGAAATGAAGGTAATTTCTTGGTTATCAGGATCATATGTGAGTATATCTGTGTACAATGCAAAGAGAGAAAGAAGCCTTTTGTTTTGAAGCTTTGAGCTGTTTTCACAGTTGAAGTAAAAGGGCTTTTTAATGCAACTCAGACTGATTTTTAATGTGCATTTTTAACGTCTGTCTTTAATTCCTTGTATTAGAGTTACATTCCCTACAGTTTGCAAATTATGTTGTTCTGTTTTGTTTTTTAGAGAGCAGATAATAAAACAGTCAACAGAACTGGTCTGCAGAGCTTACAGTGAGTTATATGCAGCTGTGATGGATCCTTCAAATGAATATAAGGATCCAGAAAACATACTACACAGATCTCCTCATCAAGTTCAGGCACTCCTTTCATAGTCTTGCTTCCCCCAGATCTATCAGAATCCATAATTCTGTATTTGCATTGAATTATTTTTCTGCTTTGAATTTCAGTGTGTAACTGTATAGTTAAAATATGTAGGAATGCAGTTTTGTTTAATCTGCTTGGCAGAAGTCTAGTCTTTCTCGTATCTTTGAATACTTTCTATAGGCCAGAAAATAGAATATAGATTAAAAATTATTTTAATGTATTTCTCTGATGGAAATGGACCTTGACAATGTGGAATCTTATTGAAAAAGGAGAAAAGCTTTTTCCTTGCTGTACGTAATCCTTTCAATTACAGATTTAACCAGTGTCTCTTATGACCTCACCAATATTTTTGTTTGCTCCATTGTCTCTTCTTTCACTCTTTTTCTCAGCCTATCATCAGTAAACATTGATAACTGAAATTTTAATACAAGTAATACACTTTGAATGACTCATGCATTACTTTTGCAGCTCATAAATCATTTCAGAATACTTGATGCTCTTTTGGAAATCCTCTTGATTAAATCTTTGAGTCAAAATTTGTGTGTTTTTCTTTTGAATCCATTATCTGTATTTTCTGTAAGAAAAAGAAATGTTTGAACTACATGCGTGTACATAACCTGGAACCTAATGCTTTAAATTATTTGTATAATTTTGTTTTACTGGAAGGATTTTGGCTTAGTGAAATTGTTCAGTAGGAATCCTTGTATCAGTTGAAACTTGCTGATCTCTTAAGGCTGGGACCAATAACAATGTTAGGTTAGGAAAGTGGTTTGCACAGCAGTATGGCCATTTCTCCTTCACATGTTTATGTTTTTTGTTTGGCTTCTTTTTATGTACAGAACAAGTCCATCTGCTCTAGTACAAGCATTTATTCAGTTCATAATCCACCAGGATATTTTCATGGTTCACGTGTCTGCAGTGGTGCTCCTAAAAATTATATTGAAGTTCACCTGTGGCAGCACAGGTTGTCTTAGGAATTACATGAGAGAGCCAGGGTGTGCAGGTGTTCCAGGCTGATGCATAGAAAGCCATAAATGAAGATTTCATTTCTTTCCTCCTTTAGTGCAAAGCTGAAGCTGCTCCATGTAGAAACCCTGACATTATAGAGTTACGATGTAGGGGACTTTGCGAACAGGAAAAGACGAAAATAAATAAGTAGGACACTTGTTCTCTGTTGGGCCTTGTGATAATTTTCTGCAATTTCCTTAAACGTAGTCTTCTTTTAGGAAAGTATTGTTAAAGAGAAACCTTCAGGAAACAAGAAGTTAGTAAAATGAATTTGTGACTAGTTCTTTTGTTCATTTGTTTTTGTAAAGATAATTTAAGCTGACTGTTTTGTTAGAAGCATTTCACTTATTTATACCCCTCTTTGCTGTTGTATGAGTGCCACAGAGTTATTACAGTTGCCTGAGTTTACTCTCACATTAGATGTGGCTTATTTTATGTGTATCAAGGGAGAGATGAGCAGTCATTCATATTGAATAACTCATTTTTATTAGTAATAATATTCCAGATATAAAATATGTACTTAGTGGCAGCTAAGTGTGCAGTTTAGTATTTGCTTGCAAAAGAGCAAGACATAAGAAGAGCAGCAGGAATACATTTTAGCCTCTCGGAAAACTCATAGCACAAAATACATCCAGTGCTCTCAGAAAGCAGCTTCTTTAGTAATACCATAGTAAAGCAATAGCTCCTTTTCCAAATGGGTGTAATTTGTTGGTAGAGTAGAAAAAGATTTAAAAGTGAAAGTGTCCCTGGAGTTCTTGGATCAGGCATAAATCTTTCTGTAAATATGAATGTTAGATTTCTTCTGTTTAAAATCTCTAGACCTGTAAGACAAAAAATTTTAGAAGGTTAGAAAAACTCTAATGCAAAATTCTGCTCTTTTACAAGGTAAGGCACTTTATATTACTCAGATTTTTCATTACCATAGTATACATTCAGGCGGCTGTTCATTGTTGTTTAATAATGTTAATATTGCTTAATATGCCTGTAATTATTATCTAATATATGAAAATTACATTGCTTGTGAAAGGACTATAAATTAGCTTGTTATTAGGTGAACATACTCATAAGAGTGAGCTTTTTCCTGAAATTACACTCAACCTCGGTCTCCAATAATCAGTCAGTAGTTTGCATGAGGATTAATAAGAAGTTGCTTCCTATCTTTGATTCCATATAGAGACTTACCCATGATTTTGTCTTCTCTTGATAAAAATGCAAAAGCTATAGAAGTTGTAATTTTGGCAAATTAAATTCAATTGTTAATTTTGGTCTGTGCAATTAAAGTAAATGACCAATGGTCACAAATGAGAAAGGGCATCAATAAAAACATTTGATTACTGACTCTGTCTTCCATGTTGTTATTTCCTCTTGCTTGCCTTCCTAAAAGGAGGAAGGAAAAGATGATTAGATTATGACCTGATTTTTCTAGCTTGGTATTTTTGACCCTTTTATTTTACAAATTCCAGGATTTCCACACCAGGAACTGTAAAGCTGCTGTCCTCTGATTAGTTGGATGACCCATAAGCATTGCAGTAAATGCAATCATTGAGTGCCAATACCTGGCCCATATTCAGACCAGTTACTGGAGGTCTGATTTGAGCATCTCAGTGAGGGAAGAGGTGCTCCCCTGGCTGGGCTGAGTCAGTCAGCCCTTCTGCTGCTGTCCTTGAACACTTTATATGGAAGGCCATCCCTTGAGAGAGCAACTCCGCTACTCTGGGCTGGGCAGTGTTGTGACTGGGGGAGATGGGAAAGCAAGGGGGGATTTGACTGCTGCCATAGGCAGCACTACTGGCATTTGACACTGGCAGCCCTGCTCTGAGAACAGATGTGTTGTCTGGTGCGAAGAGCACTTTCATGGGAAATGGGAGAGCTGGGTTCTGGGCCAAAGAAGTTTGGAATTGACATTTCCCGTCTTTCCTGGAGAGCACCCAACCCTATGACTGTTGTGTAGTCTGAGATGGGGCAGGTGTGTTTCTTCTCTTGAATTTAGCAGCTGTGCATAAATGAAATATGGGAGGCAGGAGATAAAATAAGCAAGGAGGAGTTTGGCCCTGTGGCACAAATAAGAGGGCTCTCCTGAGGACTCCAAGGTCTGAATTTTCCTCCATTTATTATATAGGAGCCTTATCTTTGACCTTCAATACGTGAGTATTGAATAGAATCAGGATCCCAGGATTTCATTATCTGCAGAATATCCAGCAAACAGCAAGATAGAGAATTGGGTTTGGGTTGGAACCAAGGTGGTTCCATCAGCAGTGGTGGCAATGCGTGCGTGTTCACTCCTATGTGTCCGGTTTTCTCCTCCCTGCTTTATAAATGTTCACAACACTATGGAAATAAACTATAAAAGTTGTTTTAATTACAGCAAGCTCACAGCACCCGGCTATGGTGATTTTTTTGTTTTGTATTATAGGAAAAGAGAAGCTCAGGGAGGTTTGGAAAGGTGGTAATATATTTGTTTTGCAGCATTTCAGAGTGCTCCTCCCTGTTCTCTAAGATTTATGACTCTAGCCCTGCATTTTGTCTGTTAGATCCAGCTGTAATTATTTTTACTAATGTTTTTGAAATATGTGTTGAAGGAAAATACTTTCAGAACTGCTAAACTTTTCCGTTCGCTTAAGCTCTATCTGTTCTTTGATCCTTTTGCTTGCCTTACTGAGTCACTTTGTGGGCAACCCAGGGGGGTGGGAAGCTTATAAAATTTTGAAAATTAAGCAAAGAGGTTAGACATCTTTCCATGAGTGAAACACACCCTCCAGAAAGCAACACAGACATGGGTGTGGGTATATATGAAATCCACTGTCACCTGCTTCTGAGGGAAAATGCAGAAAAAGAGACATTTGCTTATGATGAGGGCACCCGTCCAATACAGCCAGGGTAGGGTTAGATGCTGCAAATGGATGTTAAGTTGATGTTATGTTTGAACAGTTAAGAGAATTTTCAAGAGTCATATAACTGAACTCTTTCTCATATTGAATTTACTTGTTAAAAGTTTCCAGAACCACTACATCTTTTCCCCACCAGTCTTAAGAACTTTGCAAACTAAATTTCAAGCCAACCCTGCAACTGCTGCACCACTTCTAACCCTTGAATATTTGGAGTAAAATGAGATGCTTTGAGTCACCCAGGGCATACAAAGCAGTAGTTGAACTCAGAGCAAATGTGTTTCTTGAAAGAGTTTCAAAAAATGGGAAATGAATATAGTTTGAACTTGGATACGTGTCCTGAAGTGTAGGAGAGGCAATGGCCCTTCATGTGGCAGGGTAGGTCTCTCTGGTTGTCCACTACACAATAGGAAACCAACTTCAGTTTTTCAGACTCAAATTACTCCTTCAGAAGTTTTTTAAAGGCGCTCATGTGTTCCTGTGCTGTACTAAGCTGGGTGTTTGCTGCCCACCGAGGCTGCTGAGCTGGTGCCCCAGTGGGGATGTGCACACTAGTCTGGTGTACATCCTTACCAAATGCTCAAAAGGTGTGTGAACCTCTTGTGACACAAAGATCTTTTTCCAATATCCTAACTGTTTACATCCTTGAGTAAAGAGCCACTTTATGCAAGACCTCATGTAGGTCTGAAGTAAACCCAAGACATTGCTTCTGTCTTGGTCCTCAACACGCTGTTCATCCACTCAGAGATGGTGTTAGATCTTCAGCCATCTGTAGAATCCTCTGGTGCAAAGCTAAGGAAAGACAAAGAGCAAAGGAGCCCTTTACATCTGAAAATGCACTTGTGTACATTAAGGCCTAAATGAGGGTACTACCCCCTCATGCTACAGTTTGCACACAGACTTTGCATACAGTAGAAAGATGAACCACAGTGGCTTTTCTCTTAACAAAAAGAGTTTATTTTGACTACCCTGCTTTGGCAGTAAGGAAACCTTGATGGAGCAAAATATGGCTGAAAGGTGTTTGATAGGTTATTGCAGAGCAGCTGACAGAAAAGAAAGAGACAGTTGCATGTTTCATATTCAGACAATGAAGCTTTCATTTGCTGCCTAGTTCACAGATGTGGTATTGTCAAATTGCAGGAAAATGCCTGGCAGACTGTATCATTGACTATATTTAGGGAGGAAAAAAAAAATCAGAACACACTATTTATAGAAGCCACACAAATAAGTACAGAGTTCTTATCAGCCAAAGATAACATTAGTTGTGATTTATCAAAGTAATCTTTATTTTATGGAAAATGGATAATAAGGTGTAATTTAATCCTTTGTGAATGTAATGTATATTTCAAAGGGTTCTTTTTTGTCAATAAAACCATTTGTTGTACTTGTTAAACTAATTAGTCTTGTTGCTGTTGCTTAGGACAGGATAAAAGATGCCTATTAATGAAAAAGGGGAGGAAGAGATGGGTTCGAAAGTTTGTGAAATATTTTGTACTCACTGCAAGCCAGTTTTCTGATCAAAACAGGTTTTGCCTCTCACTTCAAGCCTGTGTTAACTGAGTTTGTGCGGATAATACGTTTTCCTTTTTTAATTCAAGAAAAAATGGATTACCCCAAAAATTCATCTAGTGTCCAGGAGTTTCACCTGCTACAGGCATCAGGGGTTCCTCTGACTTCCCTGGGTACCAACATGAGCCCTCGCTACCTGGCTTGAACCATCAGCCACACAGCCAAGTGCCAGCAGAGAGGGTGACAGGGAGGGTGATGTTCCTGGCCGCTTCTCCCCACTGTTTGCATTTTTTCCACCATGTGCTAACTCATTCCACGAGTTCACAGAGAAAAGGAAAAGGGAAGAAAATAGAGCTGTCTGGGTGCGTCTGGTGCTGGTCTCTGGCTGGCCACGCACCTTTTGCTGGCTGAGGTCGAGTTTTGCAGGGCCAGAGCATGGGGCTGAAGCTGTGTTGAGTCTTGGCTCTCAGAGAGGTCCTGGCAGTGGTGCCAGGCTGCAGAGGCACAACATGAGCTCATTCACTGGATCTGCAGTTGACCTTGAAAGATCAGAGTCAGAAGTGGGTAAGAGTCAGAAGAGGACACATATTTTATTATCATCATTTTTTTCCCCTTTTCCTTAGTGTTTTTGGTGTCCTTGCTTGTAGCCTAGCAGCCTCATGAACTTTTAATAGGAATTTATGATTGATTTTCAGAAGATGACTCTTAAAAGACTGGCTAAGCTATTAAAGGTCTTCTCCCTTAGAAATGGCTTCAGAAAATCATCCTCACAAATGACCAAATTATGAGAAAATCCTTAAGGAATGGTCTTGTCCCTACAGTCCATATCAGTTTTGCGTGGTCATCCCAGTTTCTTGATTCTCCTTGCACCCTCCGTTGTAGAAGCTGTCCAAATGCAACATTTCTGAGTTACTGCTGTCATTTCAAATTTTGTTGGAGACAAATCAAAGGGACTTGGAGGAATTATTTTGCTGTAGCAGATTTTGTTGGATCAAGTTCTTATCCTTCCTCCAGAGGTTTTGAGCCATTTATTTTATGTCTTTTCTTCACCTAGACACAAAGCTCCTTGGAGAAGGACCTATGCCATGCACTGTCTTCCCTGGTTTTCTAGTGTAGCCCAGAAAGTCCTGTTGAGTGTTAAACTGAGACCACAGAGCAGCAGCAACAAAGCCAAACCATCTGGAGGTGAGCCCAAGGTGGGAACAGTGGGTAAATGCAGCGACCACACCAAGCACGGGCAGTCACTGCCCGAAATCGCCCACTGCTGCTGCTTGGTCAGGGATGTTAAGGTGATTACAGCAAGACACTGGCTGTTCCCTTTTTCCTCGCAAAGATTGCACACTGCTGAAGCAAGTGGCTATAAACAAGACAGCAGTTGTCATTTCCCACCTGCTTGATTACTAAGGCAGAGCCCAGGGAAGGAGGTGATCTCCACACATGGAAGTGCAGAATCTGCTCCAGTAGTCCCTACTGGGCAGAGGAAAATAGCAACCTTTCTTTTAAGCTTCCATTTTTATGTAAACACTGAATGATGTGGCTTTTGCTTCAGGGAATTGATATGGACTAAGAAAATTGCAGAAAGGTGAGATGTGGTATTTTTTACCGTTACTTTTTCTGTCCCGCAGAAGCTGTGTTGCCTTTTGTAAACAGGTGAGGAGGTGTCTGTGACTGTGAACATGTTCTTCCTTTTTCTTCTTCGNTGTCTCTCTTCCAATCCTGGTATCGCTGGTTTTCTGTTCGCTCGGCTGAACCTGGGGGCTGCCGGCATGTTCTCTCTTCTTTCCGCTCCTGAAAGCTTTTATGATCACCAACATGTGAACATGTTCTTCCTTTTTCTTCTTGGAAATCCACTCTCAATTAGTCTGGAACATTAGATAAACTGGTGCTAATGAAATAAAAGGTTTTATTAGGTTACACAACGGTATGCAGTGGCTTAGGGGACAAAGTCAAATATTTACTCAGGATAACTTTAGTAAAGAAAACATCCAGAGAGATCACAAGTTAAACAGCTGAAAATAAAAATTTCATCTGTCAGGTAGATTTGTAAATTTACTAGAGGGATAAATAATATAAGGGTATTATGTGCAGAACAACTTTTTTTTTTCTGACTCTCCATTGCAAGTCTTTGCAGGTACCTCCAAACACCCATTACATGATTGAACTTCAGCGTCAACTCTGCAAAGCTCTTCAGCATATGATTAAGACCAAATGATTTCATGGGAATGTAAACGTGTAAACTTCAGGTCCAACAGGTGCCTGAAACCCAAAGATACCTCTTGTCGAGGGCATGGCTCCCACCAGTGTCAGCAGCGCAGGATTGGGTGCTCAGAGCAATGCCTTTCTGATCAGGTCAAGAAAACTGCTTCAGAAGAGATTAAGTGTGCTGTAGAATTACTTACCTCCCACCACAGACAACGCAGTGGGGACCAGTTTGGAGACAGCTATCTGCAAACTGGAAACTGAATTTGCTTGGGTTGGCATAGCTTTAAGTAACTAGAGATCCCAGCATGGCCTAAAATACCCTTAAATGCCACAACCAGAGCAGAAACAAAATAATTTGATGGGCACTTAACCAGCCAGATACATACACACACTCCCGTCTGTGTTTTCCTGGACAGAATGTGTAGGCTGTGACCTCTCCAAGATCTTTTTGTTCACTGTCCTTCTCAGTGTGTCCAGGATGTCATGAGACCTGAGCTCTGCAAGTCCGAGCCATGGAGTCCAGCTCATGAGCAGCCTGCTGCTCCACATTCCTTATTCAACAGCTGCCCTGTGAGCAGCTCAGGTGCTTACACTGACTGCAGCTGCAGCGTAAGTATGTACAGCAAAAAATGACCCTCTGGTTACCACTGTCACCTCCATCTGAAAAGCTGAACAGCCGGTAGAGATGGCTTAATGGGATTTTCTCCCATCCCCTGAAGTTATATTTTCTCATCAGGTAAGTACATGCTTCTGAGAAATGAGAATGGACTAGCACCCGTTTTTCTGAGGTTGATTTTACTGATTTTCTGGATGCAGAAATACAGTGGTTTTAAAACGTGCTGTTTGTGTACTGGGATACAGAAACAGAAGGATTTTAGCTTAACCCTGGATACATTTTCTCCGGTCATGTTGTTCTTTTTCTAGAAAAATTGCTACAAGTATTGCCTAAGTGGAAACTAGAATCAGCTCAGAGCTCTGCTGCAGGTGACCGACGTGGGTGGGATAACAGAAGGCGAAGCATGGGAGTGCCTGATTTTTTCGTAGTTTATATCCTCAGTAAGTTCCTGGTGCTGTAGAAACTTATGCACACAATTCATCACATGAGTAATCCTCTTGCATTTATATGTGTCAAATTCAGCAGGTGATTTCAAATGAAAGGGACATCTGCATACATATGTTCTTGTGAGCTCCGTTACACAGTCATGGGAGAGGCTGCAGCTGATTTGAAGTTTGGTCTCTCAGCAGAGGCACAATCTTGGAATAACCTCTAAGACTGTACCATCACATCTGAGCTTTTTCTGGTTGCAACTGAAGATGGAGAAATAACATTCTTCTAAGTCAAGGGCTGAATCCAACAAATGTGGTTAGAGGAAAACTTCCAATCCGGCTCTCTCCAAGGTAGTAGACCACTGACAGACCCAGATTTCAACAAACCAGTAGAAAAAAAATATTTTTCTTTCTGCATTTACGTGTGTTAAAAGTAAAGCAAAAATTTTTACATGTATAGTGGCCAGTGTTTCCACTTTCAAAGGATCTTCCATTAACCTCAGTAAAACTAATCTGTTCACTGCATTTTTTTATCCCATCATAAATGGAAAAAGAGGAAAATTTAATAATAAATTGTGTTGACTTGGATATTGATGCTGCTTGGTGTTAAAAGAGCACAGAACATGGAAATTCCCAATAATGGTTCTTTTCCAAAACAAAGGAGCACAAAGAATGGAAATCCCCAGGTATGGTTATTTTCCATTTATCTGCTTTCCAAAACATACTTTTCAATGGTCCATGTATTTAAAGCATAATCTTCACTGTATGTCCTGATTTCTGCTAAGCAAATGGAAATACATGAGGTGCTGTGAATTTAGATCCATATTTTTATACAATGTCCATTCTTTCTAGTTTCAAGACATAATATATAGAACATTTGCAACTTCTCTTTGATTCTTCTATATACACATTGTTTTTTAGAGTCAAGCTGTTAGAACAACAGCCTGTAACTGATTCCTTGTGAAAAGTCTTAACTGCAGTAAAGATTAAAAGCAGGTTTTGGTCCAAAAAACATGAAGGAGAAAAAAAAGCAGGAGAAAACAACATGTGCAATGTATATTTTGAGTGCAACAGTGCAAGAGTTAGCTTAAATACTTTAATCAGAAGGTCAAAAGCAATGTGGTTTGGCAGTTTGTATCATATTGCCCATAGATTCCAGCTCCTGAGAACAGGAAACCCTAAAATCACAAGTCAGTAAAGAAGAGATTCAGTGGGATTGGAGGAAGCGTGAGGGACAGGAGCAAAGAAAGATATATGGTCTGCAGAATGATGTGACGTGGAAAATGCTCACCAGAAGCAGAGATTACTTGAGGCAGAAGTTAAGATACAAGTGGCACAGAAAATATGACAGGAAGCTGCTCTAGACCTTGATGGCAGAGTGCAAAGACAGAGGAAAGGCTGGCAAGTACAGATAAAGGAGGCAGTTGCGGCCTGAGCAGTGGGGACAGGGACTGTACAGGGGCTGCCAGGACACAGGGAAGAAGGGAAGGATGTTTCTGCAGATAGAAGCAGACTGTTTCATCCACGGTTTGGGGCGGATGGTGGGGAGTGGCAAGATCAGAGGATGCTCACTGAGCAGTGAAACAGAGAGGCGAAAACAACAGGGAGCTAGTTATCATTACGGAGTGAAGGATCATGCCATGCATTAGAAGTGGCATTGTAAGAATAAAGGCTTTTCAGGTTTCGGGTAATGACATTTCAGACAGGCCCATCTATATCAGAAACGTCAGTGCAGTGTATGTTTACATGCCAGGCACCAACAAACAAACCCTTCATTTAGAAAACACAGAAGTCATGTTCACCTTTCCATAAGCCTCCAAGCCATGCAGCTGGCAGGATCCTTGTCCATATTGCAGTGCCGCAAGCCATATGATGCAGCCTGCAGGTGAAGGAGACAGCTGGGTCTGTGCCTGTCCTACCTGTCCTGCCTGTCCCTGAGAAGAACATGTAGGGACTTAGGAGACCCTTGGAGGATGCTCAGGAGAGGCAGTAGAGATGCACAATGCCAGTGGAACCCTTTCTGCTTTGGACACCAGCACTAGAAGTTAGTGAGCTCTGTGGGAAGGGAAAGGGAAGTGAGAGGAACAAATGGACTAATTTCCCTGCCTAAGCCCCAGCATCCCTGATGCCAATGTTTGCTAATGATGTGGAGCTGTTTGCTTGGAGCAGGGGGACAAGCGAAGGAGAGGTTTGCAGAGCCTGTAGTGGAAACCCAAAACAGCAAAGCAGGAAATCTGGGTTTCTTTCCTAATTGTCACCACTGGTGCGGAAGTCACTTAATCTCTGTGTTTCAGTTCCCTTGCTCTGGGTGTTGTAAATAGCTCAACCGGAGTCAAGATTAGGCACAGCCTCTGGTGGGGTGAGAGGAGGCTGAACACAGGCGTGTGAGGAAATGGCCTCTCTGCTGCTCTTTCCCATCCAAAACCACAACACTGAATAAGCAGATATTTTACTACCCCTACATGGTCAGTCTAATCTAAATCTTTCCTCTCTATTTGCACCCTTATCTGGCTGTAACCTGCAGAAGAACAGCGAGGAGGAGGCTCTGCTTGGCCCTCCTTGTGCATCCCCTTGCATCTGCTTGCACCAGGAGATTAAATCTTCTTATCTGCCCTTCTTACTCTGCCTACCCAGCAGTGTCATAGATGGATTCCAGATCACTGCCCTCATCTGAAACACCGTTTACCAAAGACTGAGGTAATAAAGTGGTAAGGATAGTTGTATACTTAAATATTAAGTGATGTCCTAAAGCCAGGAAAAAACGCCTTGCATTAAAATTAGCTCAGGTCTAAACCTGGATGTGTGCCTTCTGTGGATGACAACTTCAGGGGTATAAACACATACAGGTGCACAGCTTTAGCCCTACTAAACGTTCACCCAAGGTAATTGCAGCTTTAAGGTTTTGCTTATATTTTTGCTGCATGTTTACTGAAAGAGATTATTTTGTTTTCCACCTAGCCAGATGAAAGTTTTCACTGAGAGCTGTATCTGACCTCTAAATAATTGTTTCTTGTATATTAGAGGGAGGACTGGCTTTCTCTAGTTTTGTATACTGCCAAGCCATCCTACAAAGACATTGTTAAGCTGGTCATAGGGAGTAGGAATGAGGCATATGGCACAGATATTTACCCTCACCTTGGTTGTCCTTGTAAATCCTGAAGACCTTTTACCTAACAACTGAAGATTTGTTCTACGTTATAACACTCTTTTCCTCCTTTCTTCTGGCCTTATCTTTTCTATCTCAGAATTATTTGATTCCCTTTATTTTGTCAGTTTGACTCCCTTCTTTTGTTGCTAATGCAGTTTGCCTCTTTTACCTCACTTCCCTTGTAAAGCCTCCTTGCCTCTGTGCTCTTTTCCAGGAGCCTTATCTTCTATCACAAATTGCAGATCGCATCTTTCAGCCTTCTCCCATAGTGGTTGATTTTGATCCTTAGTCCTAGTCACTTGTGACTAATTGATTGCTTTCATAAAATCATAGGCATTTGCACTGGGATTTTACCCTGTGCTAATCTGAATTTTAGTTCCACTATTAGTTGTTTCTATCAGTTACTTTTCACTGTTAAAAATCAGTTTTGGGGTGGATTTTCCTCTGGGTTCTTTCCTTTGCATACCAGGAAGGTGGACTCTCTATAAAAGGGGATTTATTTTTTAACCCTTTCTTCTATTTTGGATTTGTTTACTTGTTTGTTTTGTTTTATTTGTTGACTTGTTTTAACTGCTGTGAATCCCAGAAAAGAAGGTTTTGAATTAATTTCCCTTTCTTCCCACACCCAGCAGTTGCTCAAGCCCTTTCTCCCGTTTTCTATCTCTTGGCTCCTTGCCCATAGGAGCTGCCTGTGATTTCTTTACCACACTGCACTGCACCAACTAGTACAGCATTTCCTTTCCTAAGGCCTCAGTATCAAAACTCTGATGCTCTGAGCACCATGTTCTTCCTCTGTTCACTCAGCTGTAACTTCACCTTTCAGTGGCTCTTCTGTTTCTTTTCCTCTATTGCTTTTACTTACAGACATTTTAGAATATTGATGGACTTCTCAGCCTGTCTGAACTAGTTGCATCCTCCATTTTGTTTTGGTGGGGTTTATTTTTGTTTGTTTTTTGCTTTGTTTTCCATATCTATACCCGACAACTCATACTGGTGGAAATAGCCATGCCGTAAAACCTTGGTGCTCCCTTGGATCTTGTGCAGCTGAGTATGTGTTCTCTGAATCCGAAGGAGGATAAAGCATAATCAAAAAAGCTATAAAGAATGGCAATTAAAATGACAAGGAGAATAGAGCAAACTGCTTGTGGAGAGAAACTGAAAAGGCTGGGTTGCCTCAATTTGGAGAAGAGAAGGCTGAGGAAGGGTATGACAGAAGCTTAGAAAACATGAAGGCAATAGTAAGGGGAATAAAGAGCTATTGTTCACCTGATCCATCAATAGCTGTAGTGTGGGCACTCAATGAAATATGAATGAATTTATAACAGAGAGTAGCAAGGAAAATTTTACATGCCAAATACAGGAACGTGGGAACTTGTTGCTACCAGAGATTGTGGAGACGAACAGTGCCATCAGATGCAAAAGGACTGGAGAAAAACCTTATGAACAACAGGTCAATAAACAGATCCTAAAGAAAAGAAGCCAGCACATACTCTCGAACATCCCTAATCCTATAACTGTTGTGTGGGGCACTACAAGGACAGTGGGCCTTGGGTAGTACCAAAATTTGCTCTCCCCAAAGAGCCCGGACATACAGACACTGATCTAATCTGGGAAGGCATTTCCTGCACTCTCCTGTCTTTCCTGTTTATTGCTAGAGGTCCTCAAACAACAGCACTCTCGCCATTCAGAGAGAAGAAAGAAGAGCAGGAGTGTGGCCTTTTGGGGTGGATGCAGAGTTAAAGAGAGTCAGCAAAATTTCGGAGGGCTCAGGTGGGACTAGGACACTGGGGTGCTCAGCAGCAGAAGGCAGAGGGAAACTGTGCTAGTCAGAGACTGGAGCCTCACTCCACCGAGTGCTGAGCGCAAATGCATCTCCTTCTACACCATGTTATTTTGTTAAATAAAAATTGCAAGACAGGAAAAACTGATTTATAGGTTTGCCCTGCTACAACTCATAATGGATTGCAATGATAACGAAAATAATCCAGAAAGGAAATATATGGTGTTCCTAAAAACTGTTAAGAAATAGACTTGCTGTGGGCTAAGGAGAAAATTTGTTGCACACAAAACGATAATTTGTGATTAAAGCCAGTTTCTGCTTTTACCCAGCCTTCTTGTATAGGCTGAGGAAGGCTGCTCACCTCCTTTGATGTCAAATCTCTGCCCAGTACTGAAGACAGTACAAAACAGGGAGAAGTGGCTGATACATCAGAGGATTATGTGGCTCTCTAGAGGACTGTAAAAATGGACTGTCAGGACCATCAAGGTCAAAAAGGAAACACAAAGTCCTGCACCAGTGTTAGACTGGGGCTGACCAACTGGAAAGCAAGGTGACAGAAAAGGGCCTGGGGGTCCTGGTGGACACTAAAATGAACATGATCTAGCAACGAGCCCTTGGGACAAAAAGAAGCCAACGTAACCCTATGCTGTATTAGAACAAAGTATTCCCAGCAGGATGAGGTGGATGACCCTTCTTCTCTCCTCAGCATTGGTGACTATACCTGGAGTGCTAGGTTCAGGTGTGGGCTCTCTGGTACTAGAGAGGCACAAACATACTGGATTGACTGGGAAGGACCAGAGAGATGAGAAATGGACTGGAGCAGCTGAGAGGCTGAATCTGTAATTCTGTTAAATAGTATCTATTCCCCCTGATCTTTAGCCTTGTCTCTTCTCAAACTGTAAGCAATTACAGCCAGGGACCATCTCTTTGTATCTAGTACCTGAGAAATACAATTGTATTTGAGCATATAATGCTATTATAAAAGCATTTTTTCCTTTGAATGGATGTGCTGTAGTGTCAGTAAATCATCATCATCATCACCATCATGGAAATCCAGTAAATACATCCACTGAAGTTAAAGGGTGGGTAAATCATAACTGAACAAGAGAAATGTATTTATGTTGTGTGTAATTAAGCTGTAGAAATCAGAAGCACAGAGATGGCCCGACCTAGTATCTCAACAAGTTTTAAAGCACCATTGGACACATACAAGGTGAATAAGAATATCGGAGGTTTGTCATGGTGAACAAACATTATGCAAGACATAGTATACTTCATGTTTAGAAAATCTCCATCCCGTAATGGGGCTGGGGACTTTGTGTAAAGGTTGATCACTCCCCTTTGTGAAATCCTGACGCCTCTGCTTGGCCCTTTCCCCAGGCAACTGTAAGCAGGAGGGGAGTCGACTTAACTTTAGATCTGGTCCAGGATGGCACATTTGCAACTCCGGTTTCTTTGTAACACAAAGAACGTTGAAACATGCAGGCATATAATCAGTAACAAAAGAATAGTCTTTTTAAAAAGAGTTTGTTTTTGGTTTGGGGTTTTTTTTGTGTAAACCTCCTTCCATTGTCAGCATTTCTGCATGATTCCTGTTTACCTTCTTCCTAGGGAGTAATTTCACAGTCAGTTTCAGCTAGTTCATTTTTCAGAAACCCAAACTGAAACTTAAAATAAAATTGGCTTCTATAAAGAACTCCAAAATATGCACAAAATAGGAAAAAAAAGAGGGAAAGTTTGCCTTGAACCCTGATAAAGAGGCGAAGTGTAATACTGCCCTGTTCCCTATTTACCCAGTTCAGCAGGCAGCTGCATTTGGTCCTGCCAAGTGAAAACAGCGGCAAAATGTTCCTGTTTATATTGGGGCTTCTTTAAATCTGTTTTGGTGGCTGTTTGCTTAGCTCTAATTTATCAAGAAAGAGACACCAGGAAAGAGTGGTTCCAGTTGAAAACCTTGAGGCAGGGATTTTTGCAGGCATCAGCAGTGCCGAGCAAAGTTGTCCAAAAAGCTGTCCAAGGCTCAGCCAGAACAAGGCATTGCTGATCTCTGCACACCAAATCTCCAGGAATGGGGAGGTTAAAGGCTGGACACAAGCCAGAGGTTGTAAAAACAGGACACTTGACTCCTGCTTTATTGCAGACGCTTGTGTTAGCATCTTTCTCTCCTACAAAAAATCTTTCATCTGCCTGTGTTACTTAAGACCTACCAAGGGCCATACTGGTTCCAGCACCAAGTCCCTTCACCACTGATCCCTTCTGCAGCATTTCTATTGTCTAAAGCTGATGGTGTCTTAAAATGCAGTTCCAGCCCTCATGCAGGCAGGAAAAAAAAATCTAACAAACAAAGAAATAACTGAAATCCTCCTTGCTTACTGTTTGAGCTGTCAGAACATTAGCCCTAGAGAAACTGGATACCTTTCACTTCAGCAATGGGAGGGGAGGCACTTTTATCACCTTTTCACATCATGACTGAGGATAAATAAAAAAAAATAGGAAAGGAAAAGAAATGCTTCAAGTTGAATGAATCCTCTGGAGGTGCTACAATCTGTCAGGTTAGATTAAAGTTTTCTGAAACTCTTGAAGCATTTTCAGATTAAAGACTTTCTTGGAAACCGATGTCACTCTCTGCTGCTGGCCCACACAGTGCTGTAAAATATAGCCTAAAATTTATTGTGGTTGGACAACAGAGAAAGAGATCTGCACCCCAGGATGTCATTACCGACTGCAGCCTCAGCAAATTTGCAGATGACATCAAGTTGAGTGGTGTGGTTGACATACCTGAAGGACAGGATTGCCACACAGAGGGACCTGGACAAACTCTAGAAGTTGGCCCATGGGAATATCACAAGACTAAGGGCAAGGTCCTACACCTGGGTTGGAGCATCCCCTGGTATCAAAATACAGGCTGGTGGATGAACAGATTGAGAGCAGCCCTGCCAAGAAGGACGTGGGTTGCTGGTGGATGAGAGGCTGGACATGATCCGGCAATGAGTGCTCGCAGGCCAGAAAGGCAACTGTATCCTGGGCTGCATCAAAAGCGGTGTGGCCAGTAGGTCATGGGAGGTGATTCTGCCGCTCTACTCTGCTCTGGTGAGACCCTACCTGGAGTATTACATCCAGCTCTGGGGTCCCCACCAGAGGTAGGACACCAACCTGTTGGAGCAAGTCCAGAAGAGGGCCACCAAGTTGACTAGACGGGTGAAGCACATCTCCTGTGAGGAAGGCTGAGAGAGTTGAGATTGATTAACTTGGAAAAGAAAAGGCTTTGGGTTGACCTATGATTCCATGATTGTCCTCCAACTTGCAGTTTATAGGAGCCAAGACTGCATATATTTGTTGGGGTAAAGTTGGTAGCTAACCTTCGTGCTTTCAGTCAGTCTGTTTTGTTTCTGTGCTGTTGATTCTTGCTTGGCACAGTCAGTTATAGTTGTGCATAGTGCTGTGATTCCTACCTGCATGGCCTCTGATTTCAGATTATCTGAGGAACACTGTGCTATTGAGATACTGCTCAAAAATGCAAATATGCTCTGTGGGAATGCCCAGAAAAGACAGTTTCCCATCTGACTTTTATTTTTGCAAAGGAAGATCAACATTAAACAGTGAAAAGAACAAAAACATGATCGGTGTTGAGAGCACGAGGCAACAGGAGAAGATAGAAAAGTTGTCCAGATGAAGGTTTCTGCAAAACAACAAATACGCTTGCCTTGAAAGTCACAGACATTGTTTTCATGTGAAAATAGCTCTCACTCAGGGACCTCGAGCTTAATGTAATCTTACAAGGTATTTTTAGCTGAGGGTGGTTATTGCTACTATCAGAATGTCGAACCTCAAATATCCCTTGGTGTGCCAGTTCCTTGCTTACCTTTTAAACCACTCAGTCTGGCCTTCAATAACAGCTCAGATTTCTGAGTCCTGTGTGCATGAGTAGGAAATTTCCCCTGACAAGAAGAGGGGAGGAATAGTGCAGTTTGTAAAGAAAGTATGTGAGTTCAAAGAAAGGTACAGGCCACACCAATACATATGAAGCCATAGGTGAAAGATAGAAAATTTGAAGACTATTTAGAAGGCATAACTATGAAAAGGTAATCATTTCCCTTCTTCTTTGCTCTTTTTGTATGATTTGGATAATGTGGACTTTTTCAAGGATATATTTTAGCTATAACTTTGTGAAATTAAGTAAGTCCATCGCTTTAAATGGCTGAGAGCTTTGGGCATGAAGGGTTGTGGTATTTCACCTAAAAGCTACTTTGCAAAGCACTCTTGGTGCAGCAAACACTCATGATATGAAAAAGAAAAAATAATTCAGACCTAAGACATCTTCAGTGTGACAATTCTGCCCTTGGAAGTAATTTCTAGACCCTACAATGATGTTCACTTACAGGGATGGGACTAGGGTCCAGAGATGAGTTCTAGCAGGCAAAACAGCTTGCTCAGTGAGGCTAAGCCCTTATCAGAACTGGAGAAAGCAGAGGAGGCAGTGTAGCAACATGAGCTCCAAGCAGGACTTTTGCAAGCCAGTCTGGAGAGCAGCCTTGAAAATATGTCCTGAAACCATTTCAGCTATAAAAGATGCCACCAAACTGGCATATGACTGATAACAGATAACACCTTTTATCTTACACTGCCTGAGTCATCCTAGTCACAATTTATACCCCAGGAGCAATTTATAAATTAGGGGTGTAATTACCTTAAGATGTATGCTACAGTCAAGAAGGAGAAGAGTGAAACTCCAAAATTCGCCCCAATCTCCCGGAGGTGTGTCTTCCTTTCATGGATTGACCACCTTCAGCTGTGAGTCAACTACCCACTCTGGTGTTCAAACTTATACAAAAAAATTGTTTTGGAGGCCACTGTCCAAAAGGTCAGGAGGCAGCAGTGATGGAGCAGGATGGAGGTCCACAGCGGGATGAGTCAAAACAAGAAGATATACTAAGACACGGAAATGAGGAGCTGTACCTGCAGCACGGGCATGGCTTCTGCTGATACCATGTTTCCCAGTACATCTCCTCTCCAGTATTCTTTTCAAGGTCTATACAGTCCTCCCCAGCAATGTACCGAAGTGTCTTCCAGAGGACACTGGTGACAGGAATTTCATCTGCCATAACAGGCTCCTTCTGTTTCACCCATAACCATTTTTTTGGATTCAACCCCAAAAGCAGTTTATTTCAGCTGCCTAGCATGCACATTGCAATAGTCTATAAACTGATGCCTTGCCTCCTTAGTGGAGATGGAGCCAGGGCCTAGGTCTAGCACTATGAATCAGAGTCTTCAGAAGGTAATCCAGTGGCCCCAGACATTGTACAGCTAATAAAACACAGGGTGCACATCGGTCCTGCCGTGGAGTGCATCTTCCTTCCTCTTTGTTCATCACCTGCTGTCAGGAATATTGATGCATTTTCTGTACAACCTTTCAGACCAGAAATGTGACTGGTCTTCTCTCTGAAGCTCTGGAGAGCTGCTTCCAACAAAAAGTAAAGGTGTGTCTGGTGCGGGAGTGATCTATGAAGACAAGGGTAGTTTACCTTTTCTTTCCAAGAAAATTGGAGCATCACATTCCCTCTTTAATCTCAGAACTTTGTGATGTCCTTCTTAATTTCCATAATATTTAAAAATGTTTGAGGGGTGTTGGGGATAGCTTAAAATGGATACACTTTCATACCCTTCCTTAAGTAAGCATTACTTCATCAGAAACAGGATCTCTGTGCTGAATAGATCTGTCAATTCTTATCTTCTTAACATGCTCATATTTATTTCCATGCCAATATTTTCTACTAGATGAAAGAGCTTTTTGGAATTTTACTCTGACATATTTACAGGCAAAAAACATATCTACTTTCTGTCTTTGATTTGAAAGACTAAAGCTGACAGCTTTCACTGTCCATTCATAGAAAAGGTCTCCATTTCCTCAAGCATCCCACTCCGTGAGAAATCTGCCTGGAGAAGAAAAGGAATTCTTCTGATGTACATAGCAAATTACTAGGCATAAGACATTTCCTAGAAGTATTGTGATCTAAGGCATCCTGTAATCAGCATTTTTTATTTTTCCTTCTTAACACATTGAGTTTGCCTAATAAAATGGATAGATATCCTAATAATACTATCAAAAATCTTAAAATGAAATTTCAAGAAGTAGGAAATCCATTAAATAATTGTAATATTTTAAAAAATCTAAATATTTTCAGTAAAAACATTTTTATAAAATATACAACCATATGTTACAGGTCAAAGTAGCATTGGTAGTTTTGAAGATGCTTTAAATTAAGCTGATTTATACATGTGTTGTTTAATATCTCTAAGCAATATTTACCTCATTTTCATAGATTTCAGGTTGCTTTTGACAGCTTATATATGGTAGCTAACTAGCTAACTCCTTAACACATTTGTGAATGTGATTAATTTACTTCTAGTTACTTAGAGCAAGTTAATATGTTTCTATAAGTAGCAGTGATGGTAAAATTCTCCAAAAGCATGGCAAGCATTATAAAGACTAAACAGTGTGTATCATCTTATAAATTTGTCCTTTGAGATAATACAAAATGAGGCACAGTCAGTTAAGATATTAATCCTTTATGTTTAAAGGCACTGACAATGAAACTATTTTATGAAATAGCTTTTAAGGCAGTTATAAGAGCGGTTCTGTCTCCATTAACACCCACACACACATTTCATAAGCCTCCATTCTACTTTGATAATTTTAGAACTGGATAGCTTTGTTATGAAGCTGAGAAAGCAACAAGCTCTGTGTTCTTCTTGTGCTGCCTGAAAAAGGGGGGAGATGATCTCCAAAAGTGGGTGACCCTTATACAGAAGAGAGCCATGGACACTAGGACTTGCACCCAAGTGATGCCTCTCTGCTTCTTGGAGACCTGTCATCATTTTAGAAGGGACCATCACTGCTGGGACAAAATGTGAACATTTTGCAAACGTTTATAACGTCACAAAAATGACGCACCTCATGACAGAGGTGTGACTGGGGGCAAAACTGCATGTCAAAAGCTGCATCACAACTGTCCACTCAAATTCATCCTGGAGGGTGTATGTACGTATGTATATACATACAGCTATACATATTCACAGTCACATCTGCTTTAGGCATGGAGCTTTGGTGAGACACTGAAAACCAGTGATGATCTGAAGAGGTCTGGAAAAGCTGTGGGGAAAGGCAGACCTGAGGAAGATCTCAGAAGGATGTGGCTACAGTAGGTACTGCAAATGCACTCCCTCCCTTCCCAGCCTTGTGTACTCTTGCAAAGCTGCTGTGCTGCCACCACGGCTCCCCCGTTTATGGCTCTAGAGCTCGGGTGCTGTACTTACGGCTAACTCCCAGAGGACCTCGAGCAGGAACTGGATCTTCAAACTTACCTCCCTCTCTTTCTCTCCCTCTCTCTCTCCCCTCCCCTCTATCTCTTTTCCCCCTTCTCCTTTGCTCTTACAGCTCATTAGCTCACTGATTTCAAGTTCGGTCCCAGCAGATAATCACAGAGGCAGAGCAGTAGCTGAGCGGCACAGACACATTTTTCTGTTATTATTTGAAAGGGATTGCTTCTGATTGATTGACAAGATCGTAAACTAGGAGACAGCAAATCCTCCCGTACTTTCTCTTCCGTATCTCTCTCCCACGCCCCCTTCTTTTGGGCAGTAAGAGGGAAATATCTTGTGCCACTCAATGAAGATAAGGCACAGGTATGGGTGATGAAAATATGCACCATTCTAAGAGATAAGACGAACAGCTTAGGCACAGAAGCCCTCAGGCTTAGGAGGAAAGCCCAGCTTGTAGCTCGTGGGCATTCAGAAGAGACATCCTCAGCTGTCTGCAAAGCTGCCTGCTGTCTGCTTTCATTCACTTGCAGACGAAGCAAGTGCTGATGTGGCAGTAGACAAGCTGGTGTTACCACAGAAGCATGGCTGTGGGGAAGCGACCCACGGGGGTCTGTGCCCCGTGCACTGTTGTCAGACACTCCAGGCACCCCTCTATTACCTTCGTGGCCATTGTGAGGAGGGTCATATCGAGAAACTATCATGCATCTATGCCTGTGTTCACCTCAGAGTTTCTAGTGAGAAAAACAGCAGGATAACCTCTTCAAAGAAATGCCACCCAACAGTGCCAGAGCTGCTGGGTGCACACATCAACTTTGGGATTTTTTCAGTTAATGGTTCAGGTGCTCCTGACGCCCCGTGTTGACTCCAGTCTGATATTTTTCTCCACAGCAGAATGTCATGAGACACACCAATATAACCACAGCTCTGAGGAGCAGTCGCCTCTCTAGAGAATTAGCTGGCACAAAAGCTGTCCCTAGGCAAAGCAAAAGTATTAGTTGTTCCCACTGGTTCTGCTGGTTTTTGTGCTGGTGTCAGCCAAATATGTCGAGGATGGCACAAGAGGAATAGGTGCAGAGGGGAGCAGCTTTGGCCCAGCAGAGATTGGAAGGAGAGCACAGAACAGTAGGGTGGGAGTCAGGTGTGGAAATTCAGCAGAGCAAATAAATTAGCATCCAGTCCCCACTGCAAAGTCTCCCCATGCGGCTTACAAAGCCAATGGGGAAGGTGGGTATTTCTGGGCCACTACCTAGTCCAGGGAAGATGGAGGGTGGCCAGCTCTGAAGGAAACTGCAGCGCCAGCGGCTGCCTCTGAGCAGAGGAAGCCCATATCATGGTCACCCATGCTCTGCCCTTTAGTGCATAATTATTTAGATTATTCGTTTCCTAATGTTTGCTTTAGAGTAACAGATAGATGCACCACGTGATATTTACTTGCCTTGGTGCCAAGTAAAATTACTGTGTATTTGCTGCATTGAAATGTAAAAGGGTCACTACCTGCTTGCTGAAGTTTTTTCTCTCAGTGCACAAGACAGAAAAAAAAGCCAGATTTTTTTCTGCAGTCTTACACGCAGGAAGATAAGCAAAACGTAGGTTTGCACTTCAGCAACTCTTAAGCACATCTGCTTTACAGCGACATATGCTTAAGCGATTTGCTAAATCAGGACCTTCAAATGGAGCCAAAACCATTTCAGAAGAAAGGTCCCAGTGCCAGCAATTAAATGGGGACTAGCCAGGTCCTATTTTTTTGTCTTAATTAAAGGAAGGTATTTTATCTATTAGTACATTCTTTCAAGTCATACATCTTCCACAAGTAATCCAGGAGATCAAAAAAAAATATTTTCAAAGCTTCCAAGATGCAAAGACACAATAAGAGGAAACAATTATTTTTTTCATTAAAAGGCAGAAACAAAAAGAAGGATGCCAGACTCTGGAAATCACATTGGCTCTCCTGCTTCTCCGAGTCTCTTCTAGGAAACTGGACTGGGTTCCTTTGGTTTCCTTTGAAGAGGACAATGTCACTGAATTTCAAGCCATTCATTTGCAGAGACGAAAAACAAATATTTTCCTGAACTTTGACTACCTGAATCAGGGAAAAAAAATGTTTATAAACAGACACTGATGTTATTGATGACATACTTGGCTGAAATCACAAAGGCTTATCAGTATGCAGGGGCTTCTGAAGTAGGGTTTGTAAATGTCTAATATGTGTGTAAGTGAGCTATTTCCTGTAAATCAATGTACCTTACTTTAGACTTCAGCTTAATAGCAAACCTACCCTCCAAAACAAACGACACAATCATTGCTTTATCTCTACATGAAGGCTGGCCCATACCATTTTACTCTTTTCTCTTTTTCTTTTAGCAGAAAATTTGTGCTCGTCATAAGCTTCAATTAAGGTAAATGAGCGCTGTAAATCTGGAATACCTGAATGCATAATCAGCAAACAAAGGCTGGTTTCTTGGATGTTTTTATTAAGAGGATGTACCTTAATGAATAGATTGCAACAAATGCTAGAGATGACAACAGCATGGCAAAGTGGGGACTTGCTTTTTATGGTTTAAAAGTGCCTATTCCAATCATATAAAAGACCAGAAAAGTAACATGGAACAAACACACTGATTCAGAGATCAAGCAAAGAAAACAACGCCATTTCTTTTTGCCCTTCAGAACACAGAAGGCAGATAGGTAGAGATTCTGGATTTCTGACATTAGCAATATTTTCATGGTTGGTCCCCCCAGCCAAGTGATGTAAACAGACAATATCTTGAACTTGCTGGAGCCTAGCCAGTTTATCAGATCCCAAAATGCTCTTGTCTATCTTTCAGAGCTGCCATTTGAAAGTACACTGTTAGGCAAGCAGCAGAAGCTGAGCAACATAATGAAGCAGTGCTTACACTGCTGATGAACCTGGTCCACAGTTCCATCTTGCACTTTATTTCCAAGCCACTACCAGGGTCTAATGCACATAATTTGTCCTATGGAGCTTCTGGAGTAGACCTGTTTTGTCATTTCTCAGGCATGAAGTCAGTGAAAGGCAGTTTGTCTCTCTTGTATGGCTCAGAGGGTGTCCAGCTAAATTGCCATGAAGTGGGAGCCTCCAAAGTCACAAGCTTTCCCTTTTATATGAATCCAAGGTAAGCAAGCAGCCCAACCTTGCTCTCCCATGGGTACTGGCATGTCACAGGGCCCCTCGGCAGGCTCACCCTTTGACCCTGATCACTGTCATGTGCACTAGGTGATACAGGTGAATATGTGATGCAGTGCACTTTGGACCAGTGCTGTTTGCCAACCTTTGGAAGAGATTGAGGCTCTTGTTTCACAGCTGAAGGGGAGGAAAAGCTAAAGCATTTGGGAGTGTGCCCTGTCTGAGTACACACATTTCTCTTGCTAAATGGGACATCTAAGTCGCTAACTCTTCATCAGAGTTTCCATCAGTAGCGTAGGGTTACACAGAAACCTCTTGCACAGAGCAGAAGACAAAAAACAACCCAACAAACACTTCGGGCTTAAGATCACTTTGAGACCATTGAATTTTAAATTATTTTCTCAAATTCAGAAGGGTAACCCAGAGAGAGGGAGGAAATAGCCTGGACGATCTCATGCATCTATAGCAGTAAGGAGAGAGAGTGGAGACTAAACTAGACCTTTCTGAGCAGTGATGTGTATGGAACCTTTTTGCCAGCACTGCTCGCCTGTGTAGATTCTCTGATGTCCAGACAATAATGAGTTTATCAGCCATTGCCTCCCTTTATGATAATTCTCACCAAAAGTGAAGAATTAAACCACTGGATTCACACATTATGGAGATAGGACAGATACACATATGCCAGCAAACTTCCTAAGATTATGTATTAACCTTAGGAAACAGGAGTTATTTATCTGCTAGAGCAGAAGATGATACAGCAGCTATTCCTAGCTCTGCAGATGTATCAAATCAAAAGTGCTTACCGAAAAAAGTAGAAGCATGTATGCCATCAGCTAAAAGGAATCTTTGTTATATATTTTCACTCATAAAAAAGTATTTGCCTGCTCATCTCTCTGATGAATGCAAACACATAGCACATCTACCCACTTTGTGATGTCATTGGGATCAAAGATGAAATCTCCCTGCACTTCAGTGGAGCAGTCAAGTGCATAGTGAGCTCCTGCCCAGCCATGCAATGTAAGGGAATGAGGTCATCAACATGATGAACAAATGTGGGAAAAATACACATATGATCCCCTTGTCCAAACTCCTTCCCCTCTTCATTTCATGCAGCATGGATACAGGATGGCCACTCCTGGAGAACACTTGTCTGTTTATCTATGGCACCGTCACCATCACTTCAAGGCATCACGTTGCCCTGCTGTGCTGACACTGCACTGGGAGAGCTGAACATGCAGAACCATGCTTCAGATCTTCCATTCTTTTCACCAGAAGCCTGTTTTTGTGCCATTAACCCATTGAAAATTTGTCTCAGTGAACACCAGGAGACTTTCCCCAGCAACCATGGCTGGCACAAGAAGTCCACTGTGCCATAAGTTGCCCATAGTCTGTGAAAGCGGCTTTCATCACTGTTGCTCAGTGACCTTGCCCATGATTTTGCATGGATCTACTGAAATTCACTATCCCCAAGAGACAGCTGCAGTGTGGTGTGCAGGGACAGGGATGCTGGTGGACCAAAGCATCTGGGGCACTGTTGCTCCTGCCAGCTGGGCACTGCTGGTTGAGCACTCCTAGGGCCTGAGAAAGTCTAATGCCTTGGCAGGAAATTGTACTTGAAGCTGAGAAGCAGTGCTGATGGCCTGCACCTCTACTTTACAACGGCTCAGTGAATGGCTGAGGTCAGGCTGGAGGTATGCTGAAAGAGTTAGGAATTCATTCCCTTACTTGCAAGCTGGGTGAAGGGGATTTTCTCTGTAATATCTGAATTCTACTTTATAATAAGAAACTAAATACCTTAAATGAAGTAAGTCTCAGTGCAACTAGTGAACTAAATGTAATGTATAATGGTCCCTCATTTCAACAGGACAGGAAATAATTGGCTACTTTCCTGCAATTTTCACCTCAGCTCACCTTGATACGCAGTCACTGCACTGCTCTGCCTCAAACCTCCCTTCTGTGCCAAGTAAATAAGGATGCAATCTTTTCCCTTAATTTTAAGAGGTTTTGGAACAAGTTCTGCACACATGGGAATTACAGCTGTAGTGTGATGATGCTGCCTGCCATCTCTGAAGCTCACATTCACAGAGCTCATCACACACCAGTCTATATGGCAGCGACCATAAATGCACTTATTAGCTCCCTGTAAATACACCTGCAATGTGATTACAGTAGAACAAATGGATTTTGTGAATTGGTATATCCTGAAGAAGCCAATGTTTTTCACAAATGCAGCCACTGAGTGTGACCCAGTAAAGCAAATTAAGGTCAGATCAAACAATTCAACTCAATCAGCTCATAAAAGTGTTTCAGCAATGCTGTGTTCGGTCCCATTTGGTGAAATGAAGAAATTAGTGCATTTCTAATAGTTACAAGAACCTGATGTTTCCTTTTATGTTCATACTGAGGGATGCCTCGGGCTTTTCCAGGTTTACTACCTCTGTCTGCCTGGAAAAACTTGAACGTGCCTTGGCCAAGCCAAGCCGCTCTCCATCATTTACCAACAGTCCTGGCTCACTGGGGAGGTCTCAGATGGTTGGAAGTTGGCAAATGTCATGCCTATCCACAAAAAGGGCTGCAAGGAGGACCCAGGAAACTACAGGCTCGTCAGCCTGACCTCAGTGCCTGGCAAGGTTATGCAGCAGATCATCCTAAGCACAATCACACAGCACCTACAAGATGGAAAAGGGATTAGACCCAGCCAGCACAAGTTTAGGAGGGGCAGGTCCTATCTGTCCAACCTGATCTCCTTTTATGATCGAGTTACCCACCTGGTGGATGAGGGGAAGGCTGTGGATATGGCCTATCTGGACTTCAGCAAAGCCTTTGACACCATCTCCCACAGCATATGACTGGAAAAGCTGGCAGCTCACAGCTTGGACAGGGGCACTAGGTGCTGGGTTAAGAGCTGGCTGATGGCCGGGCCCAGAGAGTGGTGGTGAATGGTGCTGCATACAGTTGTTGGCCAGTCACTAGCGGTGTCCCCCAGGGATCAATGTTGGGCTCAGTTCTGTTTAATATCTTTATTGATGATCTGGATGAGGGGATCGAGTCCACCATTAGCAAATTAGCAGNGACACCAAGCTGGGGGGGAGTGTCGATCACTTGGAAGGCAGGAGGGCTCTGCAAAGGGACCTGGACAGACTGGAGAGTTGGGCTGATTCCAGTGGGATGACGTTCAACAAGGCCAAGTGCCGGGTCCTGCACTTTGGCCACAACAACCCCCTGCAGCGCTACAGGCTGGGGACAGAGTGGCTGGAGAGCAGCCAGGCAGAAAGGGACCTGGGAGTTTGGATCGACAGGAAGCTGAACATGAGCCAGCAGTGTGCCCAGGTGCCCAAGAAGGCCAGTGGCATCCTGGCCTGTACCAGGAGCAGAGTGGCCAGCAAGATCAGGGAAGTGATTCTTCCCCTGTACTCAGCACTGGTGAGGCCACACCTGGAGTACTGTGTCCAGTTCTGGGCCCCTCAGTTCAGGAAGGATATTGAGGTGCTGGAGCAGGTCCAGAGAAGAACAACCAGGCTGGTGAAGGGACTGGAGCACAAGTCCTGTGAGGAGAGGCTGAGGGAGCTGGGGTTGTTTAGCCTGGAGAAGAGGAGGCTCGTGGGAGACCTCCTCACTCTCTACAGCTCCCTGAAAGGAGGTTGTAGCAAGGTGGGGGTTGGTCTCTTCTCCCAGGCAACCAGCAGTAGGACAAGAAGGCACTGTCTTAAGGTGTTCCAGGGGAGGTTTAGGTTTAATATTTGGAAGACATTTTTTACAGAGAGAGTAATCAGACATTGGAATGGGCTGCCCAGGGAGGTGGTGGATTCAACATCCCTAGAAGTTTTTAAGATGAGACTGGATGTGGCACTTAGTGCCATGGTCTAGTAACCGTGGTGGTGTTGGATCAAGGGTTGGACTTGATGATCTCAGAGGTCTTTTCCGACCCGGTTGATTCTATGATTCTATGATTTCCTTGAGTAACGTGGCACCCACCATCTCTGGACTACTTTCTGTGGCTGATCCTGGTGTCTATGCCTGGAGTAATTTACTGAATATATAATATTTCAGTAATCACTGAAGCAGAGCATTGTCCCCAGCTATCTGTTTACTATTCCTATGGATTTTCTGTCCTCATTTCTCATGTTTAAATATTGAATAATTATTCTTTATTGATAAACATTTAAATGGGAGAGGTATACTTCTGAGGGCTTTTGCAAGAGAGATGTCTGAGGTGAATTAATAAGAGAAGTGAATTTGATTTGAATGCAAATGTAAATCAGAGTGAGGATATGGCCTGTGTTTCTCATCCCTTAGATGAACAACTCGGCCACAGGACTCTAGAGCTGAAGAACAAGACTATGGCACTATAGACAGTCAACTCCACGGAGAGTATTTGTTTGTTAATTTCTTAGGCTATATCTCTGGGATCCCCAAAAAGCAGTCAAAGTCAATTTCCTAGGAGGACAGAGACCCCCCTCTGTAAATGAGAACATGCCTTACTCCAGCTGTCATGGACCTCAGGAACATAGAAATGCTCTCTGACTAGGAAATGGCCTCAAGTTGCTCCAGGGGAATTTTAGATTGGATATAGGGAAAAATTTCTTCACCCCAAGGGTTATCAAGCACTGTCACAGTCTTCCAAGGGAAGTGGTGGAGTCACCATCCCTGGACATATTTAAAAGATGTGTCAATGTGGCACTTGAGGACATGGCTTAGTGGTGGACTTGGCAGTATAGAGTTAATGGTGGGACTCAATAATCTTGAAGATCTTTTACAACCTAAATAATTCTACGATGCTATGACAACACTGGTTTGTGTTTTTGTGGCTTTTCTGTACTCTTCCTAGGCAAAAAATTAAGAGGAACTCCTTTTTCTCTCTCCTCCAGGTGATTACGGAGCTTTTTTGGTCTCTGCTTGCCACTGTGAGCATTAGCTTCTCCACTGCCCTAGAACTTGTGTTTACTTTGGGGTCACCTTCACCAGTCCTCTGACCCTCTAGAAAATATTTGCTCGTGCTTTGTCTGTGAAATCAGTCCAAGGTTGCTTGCCAATTTCTCACCAGCTTCTTCTCACCAAGATATGGTAGGAGTGGAGTTTACAGATCCCAGCTTGGGTTTTTTGACTTGTTGCTTAACACCATCAAAACATGGCCAGCTCTAGAGCTACAAAGACCCAAAGAGATGGCTCCTAACTGGGATTTTGCATCTTAGCTTTGCTCATGGGAGAGGATTAGTGGATTAGACATATTTTTTTCATGTGCTGCTCCATAGTATCTCGGAGTCCGCACTGTAAAAAAAAAAGGATATTTCCAGGCTTTTGGAACTGTTTGGGAAAGAATGACATTTCTTGTGAGGAGTTTGGAGTCAGCCATAAGAACTATGCATTTGTGTACATACACGTCTCAGTGAGGTCTTGAGATACAGGTGTTAATAGGTGCCATGGATACAATAAAGCAGAAGACTTGTTTCCTGGTACAGTGATATTTCTTTCTGTTTATTCATATTTCATTTATTATAACGCTACCAGCATGAAGAGGTTATAATAATGAGGGCAGCAGAGAGATCATGTCCCTGCACGGGCTGCTGGTACCTTGCACACAGCTTGATCCTATTCAAAGGCTTAAACCTACTTAAACCCTATCCTAGTACTTTATCACTTTAAGCCTCTTATGGCTTTAATGCTTCAAAAATACACACTGGATCAATCAGCCTGACAAACTGGAAAGAGAGAAACAGCTGAGACTTTTGATGGCACTCGGGGCTTGTGCCTTGCACACCCAGCTGAGGTGAGACTTCAGAAAGTCCTCAGTGGCCAGGCAGGATCCTCCTGGGCTCGGGGAAAGGACAGGGCTCCCTGACCTGTGTCTCTAGGGAGTAGGATAGTGCTGGGGGGCATGAACATGGGAATACATCCCTTGCTGGGTGAGATGAGATGGAGGTGGTTTCATGGTGCTGTAAACAAAATCCTCTGGTTGGCAATGGGCTGTTTGAAAGGGTGAATTTCCTTGTGGTGTTGGCACCAGTACCAGAGATCCATGTCACCAGCATTTTAGGGTAGCAATTTGGCAGGGTAGGGTTTATTTTCTAGTCTGTGTGCTCATCCTGCTTGGCATGATAGAGATCACGCTCTGGCTGGAGCCTGTAGCTTTGACCACAATACGAAGAAAGAAAAAGGACAGCAACAAAGTCACTCCCTGGGATTGGAGTTTGTTCTGTAGGGAGATCTTTTTTTACCTCTAAAGTTTAGGCATCGTGAGCAGAGGGAAAGGCGTTATTATCTACCATAGTGCCTTTTCCTGAGACAAAATAAGATGTTGGTATGCTTGGCATTAAAGGATGCTTTTAAAGTGTTCTTTTGCAGTATATTTTGTTGCATATATTCACCAAGTGTGGGAATAAAATGTCATTCTTAGTGGTTTACTCATATTGTGGCTTCTCTTGTTTCAATGAAAATAATTGATCCCAGACATGTACATGCAATAGTGCTTTGCAATGAACCACATACTGTACCAATTGCTACATACTGTACTCACAGACTAGAACTTTGTGTCAACCCATGTGAATTGTTCGCAAGGCAAAATACAGAGGAATTCTCTCCTAGGGTGACAGTGAGGTTACAGCAGTTCATTTAGCAAAGGCGAATTAGCTTCTGGGCTGGAAAAGAGAGTTTTATGATCTGCTTGTGGGGTTGTTCTGGATCAAATATGAATGCAGCAGCCACAAATGCTAAAAGGAAGAGCAAAACACTTCTCAAAGAAGAGCAGCAGGAATGACTATATTCCAGCACACGCTGCAGGCAACGCACTGGGGACGAGCTCCTGCTGTGGCTGTGCAGGGATGTAGTATATGGTAATGCTGGACTTTGACTGCACCGGGGCACTGGTGATGCAGACTGGCCTACCTCCCTTCTCTCCCCATCACTTTGCCGTCCCAGCCTCCTTGCAGTTGTGGCCCAAAGTAATTGAGAGTGGCAGAGCTGCCTTCCTACTGAGGATTACAGACACACATGAGGAAGGAGCGTGTTTTTGGGTTAGAAGTTAGCTCCCCACTCACTCTTGTGACAGCACAGCCTCTTCAGCCTTTAAGCTCAGACATCCTGATTCACCACTAAACTTGTATCATCCTGCAAAACCCTCTTGCATTGTCAAGTCAGACCTCACAGAAATTGCTCTGTGGGCTAATGCTCGTAGGTGCCATGTGTGTTGGTGAGAGTAGGTATGTGTCAGCCCAAACTACGCACCTGCCAGATGTATCTGGACCCAAACTGCCATCAGCTAGTTTAATTTTTTTTAATACTAGGACACCTCAGGCAGAATATGAACCGTGTACAACACAGCCTCACCTGGGAAGCCTCTCTAGTGCCCTGAAATGCTGACTTCATGCAGCTCAGATACCTAAAGCAATATGGAGTATATACGGGGAACCTTGCAGCCCTGCCCTCTTAGCCTTGTATCACACTCCTCCTCTTGGTAAAGATGGAAGGCTGTCAATGTGAGGTTCAACTTCCACTCTGCTCCATCCTGTCAGGAATTTGTCACTTTCCAGGAAAACCCATGGACTCATCCAACTCCTTGATCCCTTATGACTGAGGAAAGGTGGAAAAGCACAAGAGGATCTGCAGAGCCACACGGGGCCAGAGGGTGCCTCCACAGCTATTGAGGGTCAGGATCCAAAAGCAACAAACCATGGAAACTATAGCGTCCACAGCACTGTGAATCCAGGCTTCATCTGTTTCAGCAATGACCATGTCCAGTAATTAGTAGCAAATTTTGGGGAAATTTAAATTTCCCTGAATTACTTCACAGTTACACACTCTGTTTGTTTGCTTGTTTGCCTAAGTTTTTGTTATTGTTTGGGGTTTTTTTTTGTTATGTTCATGTGCTTGCTTTGCCTTCATTTCCATTCCTGCTTTTTTTTTTTTTTCCAGCACAGGGACGCAGTGTACCTTTGCAATATTTCTGATGTAACTCAAGTCAAAAGGAGCTGGCTCTACATGATGGAGACTTCCAACCTTCTTAGGCATTTCAGAACATTAACTACAGTTTTCACATTATCTTCCCTTGTTAATCAACTGCCCAAGAAATCCCAGCATTTGAAGAAGAACAAACATTTTCAATAAAGGTTGTCCTAGAGAAATGGATGAGTCTCTGTAGGGATACTGAGTAGCACTGTACATGGAGTCTGCTAAGTAGATCAGTATCGTAGAACAAAAGACGGGCCTGTTGTTCCCGCTAGTCCATTCCAAGGAGAATTGTATGCATTTGCTACAGTAGGTATAGTTATTTTTGATCCGTTTTTTGATCAAGTGTAAAGATGCTTTCCTTCAAAATAGCTCCATACAGCAGCACAGTGAGTGTGGATGTTTCTTATTAGCTACTGGGATTCCTGCTGAGTCAGGAAAAGTGATAACCTACAGGGAATTGGTATGACCCTTTATCAAGGGGGTCTGCATCAAGCATGATGACACCTAATAATCTGATCCTTTAGTACTCTGCGACAATTTGGGAAATCTACCTGTGTCCATCTTTTGAGCTTGGTTCTGGGGAGCAAGTCTGTCTATGTGTCTTTTTGTAAGACTTTAGAACAGGTGCTTATTTTGCCTCTGTGTGTATACCTTTTTTATTTTATTTTATTTTATTTTTATTTTTATTTTTATTTTTTTATTATTTATTTTCTTTGACCTCATGTATGATCTTCTGGAGCCATTGGAAGGGAAAATCCTTGCATGAATTATAGATGTGAAAATTGCCTTCACAAATGTTATGTGCAAACAAACAAGGAAAATTATGGCACCCTCAGTTAAACTAGATTTTTCCATCCCAGCCAAGTACTGAGGGAGGCTCTGGGTGGGAGGGATGGACGTGTCACTGCCTATCTCTGGCTTAAACCCCTGCTGTGAAGTCGGAAAGAAATCGAGGAAGGGAAAAGCATCCAGGTGTTTTATTATGTTTAGACACCCTGTGCCTTTCTCAGGCTGGCTGAAGCATCTGCACGTAGAGCCACCACTGCTTGAGCAATCTGGGGTTGGGACAGCCCCAGGGGTGTTCATGACCTGTGCATGCAGGGGCTGCGTGACCAGGGTTTCACAACCGGGCCAGACAGTTTCCCCGGTGCAGAGGAGGGTGAAGCAGATGTTGTGAAAGTCAAATGGATGGCAGTAGGCTGAAGGCAAGCGAGACCCTCATTTCTCATCCCCTAAATTTCCTGGACAAAAGCTAGCTCCCAGTCTGGCACTGCTGCTTCTCTCACATTGGGATTTACCCCCAACAAAGAACTGCTACATCAAACCCAGGAAGCAATGGAGTGAACATGGCCAAATCAGAGCCCTTCACCTTCCCTGCAGCCCCTTCTCCCTCTCTTTCTTTGCTCATCAAGTTTTATTGCAAATGTCTGTTTACTAAAAATTACTTGATCATTCATTCTTTCCGTTTCTAGACATCACTGACAAATGGAGGGCTTGGAAGGAAGCTGTAGCCACTTGATGCTACTGCCAGCAGCTGTGGTAGGCCACTTGGACTTGAAGCAAGGACAAGGGCATCTGCTCTAGCACTCTCATGCCAGAAGCCACAAAAGTTCATGCAGTATGCTAAAACAACCTTAGGGACTTCAGTTTCAAAGACTCAGATCCTCAGAGACTTCACTTGAACCACACCCAGAAAGTAGGAGGGCTCATCTACATATTTGACCCTTGCAGTGTAAGTAGGTCATGGCCAAAGTTGCTGAGAAATAAAACCAATACATTCCACTCTCCGACAGCCAAACATAATATGGTGGCAACAGAGACGTATCTCAAAGATTTGGAGACAAGGACTTTCTCCTAAATTGTTCTGACAATTTTCCTGCAAGAAGTAAACTTGACTTGTTCTGTCCATTGGCAGCTTTCCTTGTGTCTCGGTTTCCATTAAATGTTCAGCATGCTTCCAGGTCTGAGTAGAAAGGTACATTTTAAAGTGGTATTAAGAATGGTAAGAGATCTGGGGTCAAGAAGATTAGCAGCAAAATTTTGTTTGGCTAAACAGATCATTAACTACACTGTACTGCAAGATTTCCAGTTTACCTGGCCTGGCCCAGCTGCTGAGGTAACAGGGCAGTTTTGCACCTTTCAACAGTGCTGTGGGTTTATTTTTCAGCAAAAATACTTGAACTCTGTCCAAGTGAGTGACTGAACACTGCTTCTTGCTTTTCCCCCTCAGCACGGGAGGACAAGCAGGGCTGCTTGGAAGAGAGCTTGCATTTCTTCCTGCCTTGCTCTCCGAAGACGTGTAAGCTCAGCTGTGTCTTATCACTCAGATCTCTGCAGGTCTGAGCCTCTAGTGTTCAGAGAGTTCAGGACCACACAGAATCTGACAATAGATTAGATGGATAACATGAGACCAAAGCTGAAGCTAACCCTGAGAACTGTGCAGTGGGAAAGCAGATACTGCATTAACTGAGTGCCGTGATGCTTTCAAATATATGTCTTTGATACCATAATGCTATTCTTTGTATTTTATAAAAACAATTTGAAAAATTTAGTGAGATATTTTGCAAAATTCTACTAATCAGTTTCAGTGTCACATACGTGTTTCTTTTTTTAATCAGAATGTTACCCTGTCACTTATTTCAGCACAATGATCATATAAAAAAAGCTAAAAAGGTTAAATCCATTACTCTAATGTCAAGAAGCCTGGTGATAAAAACATAATTTTACAAGCTGCTGCCAGACAGTGACTTACAAAAGATTCACTGTGACCAGCAAAGAGACTGGATATGGCCTTCTCCAAACCTATTTGGAGTATAAATATTTTTTATCAGCTGTGTAAAATACCAATGCAATGAGTGTGTGTAAGAATGCCGACCAGGCTGCAGCATGTCTGACAGACCACAAAGGCAGTCTGGGACTGAGAAGGCTGCGATGGATACAGGCTTGAAGGCTTCTGCCTTGGGACAGCCACTGACAAAGGGTTTCTAGGATTTTTCCAGACAATAACTTTGCTGACTCCTAAATGCAGAAGGCCTCTCATAATACTCACACCCCCTAAAGCCTGAGTTTAAAATTGCTCTTGCTCTTGTTAAGCACCTCCCCAGTCCTAAATAAGCAGCAGCGGATGCCAGGCAGCACTAAGGCTAAAAAATGGATTATTGGTAGCTCAGACAGATTCTCCCAGTGCTGGTCACCTCTCGTATGGGTCCATTACTGCTCCAGTTGTCACCAGGGAAAGGCTGCATCTGCTGCAATTTTATTTTACATCCCCTCCGTGCCTACCCTGCAATGTATGTTACAGAAAAAGTAAGAAAAGGCAACACCCTACATTCACTGAAACACAGTAGTGAAGTAGCCTTACCAGGGGGATTTTCTAGAATTTCAAGCTGTAGTTTAGCATTTCATTTTGGCACTTATTTGCCTTGATTTATCAGGGGAAAAGGGGAACAAGCCAGCTGTGATACTCCAGAAGGTTTTACTCAGTCGTGACGATGGTAAGTGTGCTAAACCAATAGCAGAGGATTCTGTGATGTTTTCATTCAGTAAATCATCTGGTATTTGTAAGATGTAAAGAAGGTCTGAACCACAGGAACACCCATATATGCCCTGACCAAAGCTCCCTGTACCTCAGCACTGCTTCTCTGCTGGTGCAATCTGCAGGTCCCCAGTGAAAGCAGGAAAGTATGAAGGCTCTTTCTCAGATGCGCCCTCCCAAGTTCCAGCTGTCCATGGCTCAGGGAAGAGAAGCTGTCCTTATTCAGGTCCTTCATGAACTCTTCTTCTAAGATGTGGCGAAAATTGGTTTACTAATGCTCCCTCTTCTCTCATATCTCAAACTGAAATACAAAATGGAAAGTTCAAAACAGAAAATGACGGCCTTATGATTGTGGCCTCAAATGGCAGCTGGAATGCTGGGAGAAGGGTGAAAAAGAAAGGAATTGAAAGTAGTTTGGTATTACTATGGCATAGCAATGTCAGAATCAGTTCCTACTTGCAAATTCTAAGATTTTCAAAGATTATGTAATCAAATATTTCTATTTCAGAGAAATACTATTTCCGCCAAACATATATCTATGTATTTCACAGCTGAGTGCCATCTTGCTAAAGATGGGATAGGACAAATACTGCACGACTTGAGTGACAGATTACACTTCATTAATTAAAATTATCATCCTGCTTCATGAGGACCAGCACGGCCAAGTCAGATATGGCAATGCACTTTCTGAGCCCTTTTAGATAACCAATGGTGTGAAACAAGGCTGTGTTCTTGCACCAACACTGTTCACAATCTTCTTCAGCATGATGCTTCAAAGGGCCACAGGAGACCTCGATGAAGAAAACGGCATCTACATCCGATACCGTACCGATGGAAGCCTATTCAGCCTAAGGCGACTGAAGGCTCATACTAAAACCTTAAATCATCTTGTCCATGAGCTACTTTATGCTGATGATGCCGCCTTCGTTGCTCACACAGAAGTAGCTCTGCAACGTTTATCATCCTGCTTTGCAGAGGCTGCTGAGCTTTTTGGGCCGGAAGTCAGCTTGAAGAAGACAGAAGTTTTCTATCAGCTTGCACCTGAAGAAGTCTTCCATCATCCCCATATCACCATTGGAGATTCGGAGCTCAAATCAGTCCAGCAATTTAATTACCTGGGAAGCATCATCTCCTGGGATGGTAAGATTGATGCAGAGATAGACAACAGGTTAGCAAAGGCATACAGAGCTTTCGGTAAACTCCATAAAAGAGTTTGGCGAAACAATCACTTGAAGAAAAGTACAAAGATCAGTGTTTATAGAGCCGTTGTACTGTCCACTCTTTTATATGGATCTGAATCATGGGTCATTTACCGCCACCACTTACGACTCTTAGAACGCTTCCATCAACGCTGCCTCCGTACAATCCTAAACATCCACTGGACAGATTATGTGACCAATACGTCTGTTCTTGAACAGGCAGCAGTTACGAGTATTGAGGCCACGTTGCTGTGACTGCAGCTGCGTTGGGCAGGGCACGTCTCCAGAATGGAGGACTACCGCCTCCCTAAGATTGTGCTCTATGGTGAACTTGCCACTGGCTGCCGCAAGAGAGGAGCCCCAAAGAGGAGATATAAGGACTCCCTGAAACAACATCTCAGCCTTGGCCATATTGATCATTATCACTGGTCTGCTCTGGCCTTCAATCGAGAGGCCTGGAGACACACTATCCACAACGCTGCTGCTTCTTTTGAGAATACACGCAGGATCACTCTCGAGGAGAAAAGACAATGCAGAAAGAATCGTGTCCTGTCGGTACCACCTGGGGAGTCATTCTGCTGTGCCTTTTGCAACAAAACGTGTCTATCTCGCATTGGCCTTTTTAGCCATCAGCGCGCTTGCAGCAAGCGTGGGTAGAGTCCTTCACAAATCTTCGTTCGCGAAGCCTAGCCATGACGATGATGAAAAGCAACTATTGTATATCTAAAAGTCCAGGGTGGAAGCAGCCTGCAGGAAAACACATTCCTGTAATCCTTAAAAATAATCAACAAATTCCCAGAAATTAGGGAATGATTGGAAGGCTATACTGATTAAATGATTAAGCCATAACAGATGATTTGCTTACTCTAATCAGCAAAAATACATGGAGAGAAGCTTGAAAACCACTTAGCTGCTGAATTGCTTTGCCCAGCGGTAGTTGTCGCTTGTTTTTATTGGCCATTAACTAATGGATACATTTAAAAAGGCTAAATATAAAAAGGCCCCTTACAAAAAATGACAGTGGCAAACTGAGTGCTGTGTTTCACGATGACAGCTGGAGTAAAGGTCTCTGAGAAGTTACTGTTGTCACCCGAACTCATTCATCTGGAGTCTCTGCTGCAGTTTTGCCTCTGCCTGCTCAGGGCACAAGTGCTGTTTGTCTCAGGGCTGTGTGTTCTTCTGTGCCACAGTGAGCACTGGGAGAAGCACAGGGCCGTGGCTGGGATATAACGTACCTGTGGTCTGCATGTGGCTTTTTCCTTCAGCAACTGCAGAGGTAATTTAAGTTGTCCATGGAGCTTTGGTTACACTTGTCTGCACTTCTGAGCACTGGCAACTTGTGTTGCCTAGCACACCAGCAGAGCCAGTGGCAGATGGGTGGTCGGGGTGGGCTTCAGGCATTTCTGTATGTATTTGTAACTGTACAGTGCTCTGCGACCAGAGGCAGCTGACAGGGGCAGTCAACAGGAGGGTGCCCAGGACCCTTGTGCTTGCTCTCCTGCCAGCCACTGTCAATCAAGATGCTGAGATTTAAGTTTCACGAGTTAATCCCGTTCTACAGTGAAATGTCTCTTAGCTGGTTCAGTGAAGGAAAAATTTTTTTTCAGAAAATTTTTTGGTTTTTCCATGGAAGTTATTTTCTAAAATCTAGTCAGAAGCTATCAGTCAAAAGCATTCCTATTCAGCCTCTTTGAGATGCAATTTGATTTTCCATTTCAAAGCAATTTTTCTGTTTTGTGTTAAGAAATTTTCAGATGTCTTTCAAGATCTAGAAATACATATTATTTTCATTTTTCCTAAAAAAATTATCCAACCAGAAGCATTATTTTTTAGTTTTCAGCATCTTCTAAGTACTTTATTCTTTTTTCCATTCCTAAAAAGAAAAATTTTGAATCACCAACTGTCCTTTGAAATGCAAAGTTGGCTTCCATAAGCCCTTTTTAACAGAAGAAATGTGTTTCAGCCAATGTCCCTACCATAAAGAGCTTCCAGACAAAAATGATTTAAAACTCATTTAATGTTGCTTTCCTTTTCTGCGCAAGCTTCTGCTGGTGCTCACTATTGTTTCTAGATCTCTGTTCTTCATTCACAGCAGACTCATACCGACCTCAAATCCCACTTACTACTAAGCCTGGGAACAGAGATTCATAACTTCACTGGATATCAAATACCATGGATTTGGTGGAGATACTGCTTTTACAACATTTCATAATCTTCCTCTAAGATTAGTTTCTAAGTTTCCCTGTCCCATAGGCACAAATGAGGAGACACACTTTCTCCCTTTTCTTACTGAAATTGTGTCTACTTCACAGGTCCCAAAAAACTCCTCTCCAATTCTCTGATAAATATCTGATTACACTCAGGGTATTTGTTTACAATCCCTATTTAGCTTTGAAATTTGATGCCTCTATTTCAACCCTGCAAAATGACTTGCCACCTAAAAAATGTCTACTTTTTCAAACTACATTGTTTGTCTAATAAGAGAGAGTATCTCTACCTGCAGACTTTACCCTGCCTTTTATTACAGCTATACTTTACAACAAATATTACTCACAGGGGCAGACATCATGAGGAAGAGCATGAGACAACAGGAGAAGAGCAAAACATCATCATTATGCCAATAGCCCCTGCTTTGTAGGCACTGGAGTAAGATTCAGCTGACCAAATACAGACATATCTGTTTGCACTCCCTGTGTGCTGAGATGGTCCCGCTCCTGGTGTCAGGATAAAGCCAGGCTACTCCACAGAAACCCTGCTCTTCCACCAGAACACACCAGAAACTGAGGGAACAGCCCCCCACCTGCATCCTCCAACCTGAAGAGAGATATTAAAATAGCACAAGTGGGTCTTCTAATTTGGAGAAACCACCGGTACTAGAGCTGAAAGCCCTTTGAATATCCAGTGAGGAAAAAAGCCAAAATCCAGTTGTCTTTCTAACATTGAAACATACAATCCTGTTTCCAATTCTTCATCAGATAAGAATGTTTTGTGAACATTGGGCCAATTTATTCTGGAACAGAAAGCCTGTGGCTGTGCAAAGCCCATCCCACTGTTTCCTGTGGGAGTCACTGAAAAATGGTCTGTCCTTCCATTCCCCTGACCAAAATATTTCTAAACTTTCTGGGAGGCTCTTGCAGGCAATCATGTGACTGCATTTAGGAAGCAAGCAGACAACTGCAGGCGGTCACCAGGGGATGCACATTCATTCCTTGTGTATCTTACGAAGGTTTTTATGAAAGAGAGCTTAACCTTTCTTTGCCTTGCAAAGCCCTAACCAATTAACCACTATTTATACAAGATAATTCTTTATAAATGTAATAGGAAGAAGTTCCCTCTATCCAAATCCTTAGAGGACATAAGGAATACAAGAACAAAAGGGAGTATCTAGCCCTGAATATTTGACCTCTTCTATTAAATACTGGAATCAGAGTGGAGTAATTCTTCCAGCATAAACTCCCTTCTATTTCAGAAGACAATGTATACCTAGGGAACTATTATGGAATCGAGCAATCTGTTGGTCATTTCCCCATGTAGATTAGAGTAAATCTTATTTTTCTACAGTTTCTCAACTACTGTCTTGCTTCAGAAACAGTTTAAAGAAAGGCAAATTCATCCCATGTGCATGAACTCTTCTGCCAAATGAAATTCAGTAGGGTATTTTGTTTGTAAATCTTAAAATCTATTAAGTGGAGTAGATTATTCTGCAAATCTCAGAGATAATGAATTAACTTAAGAGCTCCAAAGAAGATAACTTACCATGCAAAAATTTTGTAACAAAGGAGATCAAGCTGAAATTAAGCCTGTGGGAAAATCTTTTTTCATAGTTTGATGTTTTCTCCTCTTCCTAGGCCTGTTTCATCATTACAATGGGCATATAGATAAATGTCTCAAGTGAAGGACTTAGAGTCCATGAGCTTCGTTTTAGGGTGCACCAGGAAAGGAGCTGGGTCCCAAGAGACCAGTGCTTGAACTGCTTCCAGCTCTGTGGGAAGTTCTCGTGGGCACCAGATGCTGTTGCCTCTGGAGTGCACATCTATCCTTTCTTTCACAGGTATTTTAGGAGTCCTAACTGTAACAGCTGTCTGCAAAGCCTGTCCAGATTGTACTGTCTGAAGGAAGTTGCAACAATGGGATAGAGTCATACTCACTGGAACTTTGCATGAGGAAGGGGAGGTGCAGGGAGCGACCCTTGTTATTCTGTGCATAGCCCACTTCCTCACACCTAACTCCAGGTGGGTCCTGCAAGGAGGCTCCTCCAACACCCAGATGATTCTGAGGTACAGGATTGTGGTGTCTGCAAGGTATGCACTCTCTGAACCATTCCAAAATTTCTGTGTGGAAGTGATGAAGCACTGCAAGGCAAGTGCTACGAGAGTGCATTGCCAAGCTCAGGAGAGGGCTGCGGTGAAGAGCATGCCCAAATTGGCCCAGGTCCCATGAAACAACATTTCTGCAGTGTTGACAGGAGAGACCATCTGCCCTGGAACCTTGTGAGTTTGGATTTAATTGTGGGTAACAACATGGGAATGGAAGGGTACATCCAAACTTCATCAAGAGCTTAGAAACAGCAGCTCACTGAGCCCCAGCTCTTGCGCAATGGCTGAACCAGGCAGGGACAGGTGAGACTCCCCCTTCTCCTGGCTAAGATGTAGAAGGATTTCCAAATCTCATGGCTGCAAAATCCAGGAATCTGCAGTATTGCTCTCATGTGACAAAGGAAGAGTATGCATCCTATTCCCTTCACACTGGAAGCAAATACAGGATCACTACCAGAAAATGCTGTTATCTCAGAGCTGTCTTCCACCTCATTAGAGCCTTTCTCAGCTCCTCCCTTATCCAAAATGCCTGCCACACTTCAGAGAGACCAGCCACCTCCTCTACCTCTTTTTACTATACAAGATCCATAAACTAAAAACACTACACATCTCTAGTATGGTTTAATTTCCAATTCATCAAACAGGGATTTCCCTTCTCTTAGTGCTTTATCCTTTCCTGGACAAGGACACTCTACAGATACTGAAAAATAATTTCACGTTTTCTCTCCATGGTTTTTAAGAGGAATTTCTTGCTTTCACTACTTCTAGCTCACAGGATTCCTCTTCCTGTCACCTATACAGACTGTTTTGTTACTGAATACAAAACATGACGCATACAGCTAGAATAGCCACCAAGCTGGTTTTACACAAGCAAACCTGTTTCAGCCTCAGAGACCTGGTTTGTGCCTTCTCCTTCTATACCATGGAGGGTTGTGATTCAAGCTCACATAGCCAAATGACCCTGTTTTAGACTTGTGCCCTTAGCCAGAAAGGACAATCGAGTATATTTTTTGGCCCCATATGAAGAGAGAGAAAGCCTGCTTCAAGTCTAAAGACAGCTCTTGTCCCTTGGATGCCTCTGGAGGTCACACAGGAGTTTAAAGCACCTCTAGAACAAGAGATGGAGCTTGCCTGTCTATCCCTTGAGTCTCAGCCTGTTGCAAGAATCTCTGTGGCCAATGTTAGAAAGTCTAAGCGTGCTACCCCTTACCCCTCCTCCAGCAGCCCTGCCTTCCTCTCAGGTTAGAATCCTGGACCTGCAAACCCGAAATATTTTCGGACTGCACCAGCTCTCCTGTTCTGTGCATCAAGAAAGAGATTGGGCCCAAACACCTCCCATTCCATAGCTTCTCACTTCTCACCCTTGTTCGCTCTCTCTGAAAATGAACACTTCTGCAACCCCTGGCTGTCTGCTCTCTCTTCGCCTTGGACTGAGGTAATGAGCTGTGCCATGCCATAGGAGCATGCTGGATGGAAGCGAAAGCCAAGTGATAACACGGTTTGTAAAGCCTTTGTACTTGTCCTAACTGTGGTTGGCACAGCTCCTAGGTCCCCAACACACAGGTGTGTAGAGGCATGAGATCTGCCCTCACGCAGAGAGCTGGTACCTCTCCTTGGCCTCACAGAGACTTTGGAAAAAGGAAATAACTAATCTGCTTGCAGTCAAAGCTTTAGGCAAAATCATCTGAGTACTTGTCTCTGTTCAAGCCAGCACATCATTAACAAACAGCTTTATATTTCATGGGGAAATGGAGATAGAGGGGGACTCTTCTTTAGCCAATTAGTCTTGATGCAGTGGAGCTTCCTGGATGGTAAAAGAGGAAAGTACACAACTTTAGAAGATAAAGGGAAAGGGTTTACTTGGCACTATACCCACTTCAAATACTAAGAGAGATGTAGTAAGGCTTAAGATAATTACAGACATTAGGATGTGCCCAAAGGATTAATGTTTCCTGTCTCCTTTGCCTTTGTTAGTATATTTTATCCACAACTGGTTATTTCTTCATTATGACTATAGCAACAGGTACCAAACAGTTTTCTGCACCGAAACTGTATCACCCTTCCTCCGAAATAATAGCTAGATCCACCCTTTCATGCCTGACAGGTGGTATGCACCGAAGCAATATAAGAAACACATTAGACTAGGATTAAATTTCTGTCTCTGTGACCTTTCAAAGCAGCACTTAGTTTGTTACAGCTGGGGAAAAAATTTAGCCTGAGATCCAGACCATCTTTCAAGAAAACCTATCATTCATAGTTGGGACTGTTCCTGATAGGAAGATTCCTTCAGTCCTCACTCAGTGTGCTGATCCCAAGGCCACCATGCAAATGCAGGTTGAGGCATCAGAGGTAATTTCCAGAATATGGATACACACAAGATCTGGTATCAGATCCCTCTAGTCTCTGTGGAAAAGGTGGACACCCAGCCAGACAGATCAGATCACTCTAGCTCAGCACTAGGGCAGAGTCAATCTGCCTTGCAAGTCTCCAGAGGTACCTGCTTCTCTTCAGGTGATTACAACAGATAAGTTCATTTGCCACTTTCCACTGCAACCTAGACATGCTGGACAACAGCCTAAACCACTGGCAGTAATGTCAAAGTCTTGTAACCTTGGCAGACAGACTAAATCCCCCTTTGGGTTTTTCCACAGGAGGCCCTCAACCCAACCACAACAGATTATTTTCTCCTATTTAGCATGTGGCTTTCCTTGTTGGGACCATTCAGCATATTTGACTCTAGAGAAGTTGTACAGCTCTCCCAGCTACCCTAGTCAACCTTAACCTTTCCTATACTCCAACCACAGGCACTGCCTGCTTCTCCTGGGCCCATTTTCTACCTTACCACCTTTTGTGCCTGTAAAGCAGCATGTCTGTGACAAAAATCAGAGGTCGCCAAGTTTTTGTCATGTTTTTAAGGTGCTTCTGCTTTAAAAGAAAAACCTCTTTGCTGCCATTAAAACACCATAGAAATATGATAACCTTGATATTGTTGAGTCTGCAACAGAATATAAACACATTCTATTGGCAATGTTGCATGAAATAACCGCCTTCAAGTGACCTTCAGAGTGGTAACACAACAGATCATATTCTTCATTATTATTATTATTTCCAGGCTGTTCACCATAATATGTCAAGTATGAGCCAGACAAGCAAAATTGCATTTCAGTGAGCTGGTTTTTAATGTCTTGATTTGTCAAGTAATAGGGTGACTGTTGGAATACATGATTCTCATTCACATACATTGGTGATAATTACAGGAGAGTGTCCCAAGCAGCTATTTTTCAAGCACTTAATATTGACGATTATTGTGAAGAATTTCCCAGCCCGTCCTGGATATAATTAACAGCTTGACTGAAACACTGTATTTACTGCTACTTCTAAGTTCTTCTGAATACACTTTCAGGGTGGTGAATTGACTAGTGCATGCAATCTTTAAAGGATAAGATTGATAGTGCGTGATGAGAAGACAAAAACCTCTCTTTGACAAATAATGAGAAGTCTAGTTTGTGGATTTCAATATGAAGAAGGGCTTCAGGTATTAAAAAGAATAAATGCTGTGGTGTGGTGGGCTGTATCTTAACTCTGTGCGTGGACTTGATCAGCAGCACTGGAAAATCTTAAGCAGTAATTTACACAGTTTGTGAGGGGAAAAAAGGCTTCTGTTCATTGTTTGCACATTACAGTAAATAACATTTGATGACAGGAAAAGGAACATTTGGCTCTCTCTACCCCAAGACTCTGAGTTTGTCTTTTAAATTGCTCATTTATGGCTATGCAGTGGATTCTTTAACGTCTTTTTTGTAGCATCCTGGTTTTGGAAATTCTGTATTTTCTTTTAATTAGCACATCCCTTGGGATGCTTGGCAGGGACTGGGAAAGGTACAGTGGCTGAACTGATGCCTGCCTCTGCCCTACCAGAGCTGTCAGCTTTTAAAATGACCATTCCTGATTACAGGATGGCCATGGAGTTATTGACTGCAAGGGCCCAGCTTGTTAAAATTGGACTTGAATAATATAGCTTGACCCACTTATGCAACCCAAACGATCATTCACTGTTTTTATAGAGAAAACCTGGAAAATGCTTAAGAAGGCTGCATGAGGTCTCCAAACTCTGGTGGGTTATTCAACTCACTTAGTTTCTCCTCTGCCTCTCATTAACACTGGGAGTGTCAGATTTAACATATAGATTTAACATTTTCTGATGAAAGTAACATTTTGTCCTCCCAAACCCTGGCCAGTTCCTACCTGTGGGTCTCCTCAGCAGATCACACTGCTTTCTGGGGACTTTCTGGGCCACATATTACGGGTAGTGCTGGCAGCACAGTGGACTCACAGCCGTAGGGCTACAGCTGAGGTAAAACCATTTAATTGCTATTAGTAAGCACTCAAGTCTTATGCTTAAATTTCACTGTAAAATCTCCCCCTCCCTTCTCCCTTGTTGCTCCCAGATGATAAGCTGGCTGCTAGCCAAGCGTCTTTTTTAAGCTGTGTTTTTAGACAGGTGTCTATATACCCATTTTTGGGCAGGGGGAAGGAGAGGTAAAGACAGAGGAAGCCAGAGCTTCTGGACCTGTGCTGGGTCACGTAGACTTTGCAGTGGTCTACATTCCAGAAGGAACTCATGCTATGTCTGGGACCCACACAGAGCTGCAGTGTGAGTCCTGGTCACCTCACCAGGAGTGTTTGCATTCTCATTTCTCTTAACCATTTTTGTTAAAGTTGGAAAACAAACCAGCCATAAATCTTTCCATTGGTTTTGGTGCCTTATTTGTTGGCTTTCTTTTCCCAACCCCCAAATACAGAGCTAAATTGAACCTGACAGTATTTTCTTTATGTTCATCATAATCTTGCTACAAATTCACCCCATGCTATGCAGGAAATATGCCTGACAAGTGTTTTTAATTTGAAGGGAAAGTACCAGAAGAAGTTATATCCCTTGCAAATTGATGGATTTTTTTTTCTTTTTGAAAAATGATCTGCTCTCATTTCCAACACCCTGCCCTTGTAGATGTTATCAGTATGAGAAAATCAAGGTAATGCTGGAGTAGGCTGCTACAGTTCATCTAAGAACAACTTCGTCTCTTTGCATGTTTGTTTGCTTGGGCTTTTTTAAGTTCAAGAATGATTTACAAATTCAGCAGTATCTCAGAATATGACTTTAGACAAGATTCTGCCACTTTGTCTCCCATTATACACCATGGTATTGCACACTGCATCCCTGTATACCATAGCCTGTCTAGACAAGATTTTTAAAGTCCTGTCACTGTTCTGGACCCTTGCTCTTTCTGAACTGCAAAGTACCCTCAACAAGCATCCTTCGTTACATCTGTTACACCTGTTACACCTGTTACACCAAATATCTCTAAAATTATGGATTTCAACAGTTGAGACCAGTTCTACATGGACCTAGGAAGTCAAGCGGAAAGAGAAAACTTTTTAATTGTTGCAGTAAAATAGTTACAATAACTTGTGTTCACACCACAAAAGAAATAAAAAAAGAGAAAACAGGAAGGGAGTGGAGGGAAAAGGACTTTGAACACATCGAGTAGCAAAATAAAAATTCACTAATGAAGCCAGACTGAACATTTCAGTGAAGACCATTTCAGAAAATAACTGGGAAACATAAACATATGCTCATCTCATCTCCTTAAGGGGTCTGTTGGAGAGGAAACACGACCATGGAGGAACTTTCAAAGCAAAGCACAGGATTTCTGGTCCTCCTCCTGTTTTTCTCTTGGATACAGACCAGAGCAGCACAGTGGTATTCACAATAAATATTCGTCATTGGTCAGTGCCAGGAAGAGGAAGAATATAGGTCTAAGCCAAACGTCATGACTGACCTCCTGGCCTGCCCCTGACACCCAGCCCCCTCTGCATGGGAAGAGTTGGCAACCAAGTACTCTCTACCTGTACACTCCTGCAGCACCATGCAAAGCAAAGGCATGACAGAGCGTTCCTTATATGGGCATATTCCCCGTATCTCTGATGTGTTTGGTCAGAAATGATCCTTTTGATCCGAATTTTTGAGATGGAACTTCTGTCACAAATCAAGCTGTGTCTGTAGGGCACAACAGAGGCTACAGAGATAGGGAACATACTGCATGCAAATGCAACATCCACCCCAAATCCAGCAAGGGTGTAAGTTATACATTTACTAACACATAAAACTTTTTTTAACAGAAACCGGGTCATATTTTGGCTCAAGCACTCTAATTGTATATGATAGTATAAACTGCTGACAATACAAATTCAGTTCAGGAATTAGTGAAGAAGCTGATTTCAACTAGGAAAGAAAAGAGTATCTTACCAAAGCTTGCTACTACTGCACTGTAATGAGTTAATACAGACTGAACCTTGCTAAAAGGACAGAGATGAACCAGCAGATATATGTAAGGAGCTTTATGCTAGCACCTACTCCCACAGGGTATGAATCAGGACAGTGCTGCTGCTCTTTGACTTTTATAAGCATTAAACTTCTTTGCAAGCTTTTGAACTACTCCAAAATTTGATGTACAAATTTTTTAACTGACTAAACAGTCTGCACACTGAAATGTCTGCACACTAATAGAGATGCAAAACAAGCTTTAAAAAAAAAATCTAACACAGGTAAGAGAAAAGGAAAAGGAAAGGAAAAGGAAAAGGAAAAGGAAAAGGAAAAGGAAAAGGAAAAGGAAAAGGAAAAGGAAAAGGAAAAGGAAAAGGAAAAGGAAAAGGAAAAGGAAAAGGAAAAAGGTGAGTCCCTGTAAGAGTCACAGTATAAAAGCAAAACTGAATGTCTAAACCCTGGATGCTTGAGACGTTATACAGATGTATAAAGATCATTTGCTAACCTGTCTTGTTCAGGGATTTACTTATTATCTGTAATCCAGTTCAGCCTCTTTCCTAATCTGGGCTCTGACCTGTAGTGTTTAGAGTATATAAATTCAGACGGTGCCACTCTCCTTTAAAGTAAACAATCAAAAAAAACCCCCCAAACACCAAAACAGAAAAACTCCTTAAAGCATTGACTGAAGCATGGCAAGATGCAGAGAGATGGGAGACGTCGCTTCACCCCATTGCCCTGAGGAGACAAGCGACTGCTTGAGGGAAGCCAGAAGGTGAGAGCAAAGGCTTGCGTTCAAATCATCTTCCCACTGCAGTTAACTATTCTGACTCCTTTGACTTGTGAAGAAACTGAGGAGAAGCAGGGAAGTCAGTCTCTATTTTCAGGTTTGTGTACCTTCTTTTCTCATCTCATTGCAACACAGCCTAAGCTTTCAGAATTTACTTAGTTTCCACCAGGTTTCCTTTCCCTTAGACAATTAAGTTTTATGAGTAGTTTTTATGTAGCTGGTTTTTATTACTATATAGTTAGAAGTAATTTTTTATTCCTCTTCAAACCCTCCTAGAATGTGCACATACATGGAAAAGGCCAGTTTACCTTCAGAGCTATATCTTAAGTGAAAGGGATGATAGTGGTAGACACCACCTTAGGCATAACATGTGTAAAAGTTGGGGATGTTTGGGATAAATGCGAGGTTTAGAAACTGCTCCCAAGGCATCAGCAGGAAATCAGAGAGCCACATAAATATAGGTCTGCTACAGATCCTCATCTCAACATGAGCCAGGCCTCCTGTGAGTGGACCAGCACCCTGCCCCTCTTCAAATATCCTGATGGAGGTACTGAACCTGGTGGTCATGGCACTCCTGAAAGAATGTGGAAATGTGTGCCTTCATGGAGTCTTTAAACCTGGTTCCCAGAAGTTATATATCTGACCAGGAGGTATTTGAATAAGACAATCTCATCCAAGATGCCAAACCTGAACTCCTGCACAGCGAACACTGAGAAATCTGCAGTAGCTATCAGAGAAAGTACAATATCCTGATGAACCACAGTTGAGATACATCCTCTGGGAGGCATCTGACAAGAGAAGAAGGTCAAGAGCTGTCATTCCTAGAAGCTTTAGAGGAGGTACAAGTGTGAAGAAAAAAGCAAGAGACCTTTGGCATAAGAAGGGCCAGGAATTTCTGAAGAATTTTCTTTCTGACACACCACTTGTTTCACCGTACTTAGTCATTTCCAGTTTTGAAGCCTTTGTGCCTTTCTTTCTTCACACATAAAATTTAAAGTAGTAATACTTTAAAAAGTCTACGTGTCTGACAAAATTCAACACCTCGCTGGGTAAATACATCCCACTGCACCCTGTAGCTTTCATTGTGAATCAGAAAAGATGACTAATGCCATAACTGCTTATTAAAAAGAAAATTATTAATTTCTTTGTGAGCTAAAGTCTTAGAATTCTTTTTAACACTTTAAACCCAAGGAAAATTAGCTTTGATGATATAAAGCAGAGGCATTTTGTTTTTTGTAGACGTAAAAGAGCACTTTTTTCTCAACAGCTATTGGTGATTTTTCTTTTTGCTTGACAGATGAGCTTATCAAGTGTCACTGACATTTTTGCAGTACTGTGCTAAAATATGTTTCATTTGCTACTCATCTGAGCACTTCAGATACATGTCATTCAGAAGGCACTAAAGGATTGATCCAACAAATCATGTGGGCTGGAAATGCTTCAGTTTCTTAGAGACCTCTTGGTTTCACTCCCAGTGCCTACACCAAGAGTAGCAGATAACCTGGTGAATACAGCTCTTTAGCAGGCAGTGGGAAGTGATGATTTGAACCTCCTCAAGCAGGTCCAGGATGTCTTTCACTACCTGTGATGGAAAGCAGTTATGCACTTTGCTCAGTCTGGAAGGCAGCTTAAGGACATACTTAGGCATACAGTGCTTTTCTAGGCAAGAATAAACTCACACAATGAAAAGAAGGCTGTATCTGTTGCTTACCCTCTGTATTCATGAGTACTTCACCCTCATAAACCACCAACCATTCAAAACAATACTATAACTGTGGCCTCAGACAGGACCTGACTGAAAAAATTAGTAGAAATTAATGGAAAAGAATAGGATGATAGAGGCCACCGCAGTCACCTCATCCAGCCCTGCACTGAAAGGAAAGCCAAATTCAAAGCTAGATCTGAGGGTGGAGGGTCCTGTCCAGTCACGATCTGATTATATCCAAGCATTCAGATTTCCCCTGCCTCTTTGGACAACCTGATCCTGTTCTACAGAAGTAGAACTTTTCACAAGTGCCAAATGTAGAGGAAAATTACTTTCCTGAACCTGCTGGCATCTCAGGATCCTCCTAACCCTTTTCACCCAAACTTGTAGTCCCACTGGACTCTCAGGTTGTTGTCTGCAGAGCTGCTTTCCAGGCAGTTTGTCTACAGCTTGTAGTGCTGCTTGGGGTTATTCTACCTTTGCACTCATCTTCATTAAACTTCATGACGTTTCCGCCAGCTTGTTTCATCAGCTTGCTGACATGTCACTGAATAGTAGCCCTACTTTCTATTTTGTCCCCACAGTTTGGTGTCACTGGTATATGTGCTGTGGGTTCATTCTGTTCTATCACACATGCTGTTAATAAAGATATCAAACAGTAACAGCCCCTTTATCAAACCCTAAAGAATGCCACTGGTAACTGGCCATTAGTTCAAGCCATTGGCCTTTATTCTTTCAGTAGGATAGCCCAGATAGATTTTTTCACCAGCCTTGTAGTTCATCCAGCTAGTCCAGACCTCTGCAATTTGACCACAACAGTGCTATGGGACAGTCTACTTGAAGCCTTGCTAAAGCCTTGCTAACAGTCTTTTGTGTTCTGAGCCAGTCATCTCATCAAAGAACACAATCAGACAGGTCACACATGATTTGCCCTTGGTACTGGGGCTTCTCCCGGAAGCCATGTCCAGGCACATGAATTGTGGTTGTCCTGTGCAGAGCTTTGAACTTTGCACTTTAGGAACACAAAATGAAAAAAAAACAAAAAAAAAACCAAAACAAAACAAAAAAAAACCAGAAAAAAAACCAAAAAAGGTTCAGAAATGCAGAACTGGTAAAAAATGTCAAAGTACAGAGGGATTCGTTTTTTTATTAAAATGCCCATAAGATGGTTCATATTTTTCCTCAGCCTGTTCTAAAACCCTCTCCTACTATTGCAAAGACCCTAGCTTTTCCAGGACAATTATTTCTGCTATGTCAAAGAAATAATAGCTACTATGAACTATAGAATAGTTCATAGAATATGAACCATTTAAATACACAGCAAGTAAGAAACACTAAAAGATTGTGGCAGGATAAAACTTAGTACCGAGCATTTCTATTTCCTTCTGTCTTAGCAGCAGATGCAGGCTCAAGAAGAAAACATTCAAGGGCTGATATTTAGTTCCAGAGGTTATATTTGTAGTTTCTGCTGTGAGAATACAGCACTTGAGTTCCTTTGCCCTCCAGTATTGGTTTTCATGGGCTTTGCAGATTTTGAGGACTCTTAACTGCTGGAAAATAGTCTTAATGTATTGCGCCTCTGACAGTAAATGTATCCTTTCGTTAAAAGATTTGGTTTTTAAGTTTCTTTACTTTATGGAGATTGATGAAATTTACCTTACACTTAGGGCTATGCAAATAATTGATTTTGGAATTCAGTGGCAGAACACAGCTAAAGCCAAACACAATATTTTGGAGGTTTTCTTGCCAAAATGAAAACCCAAAATATTTAATTTTCTTTTTGAAAGGAACACTGAGCTCAACCAGTAACCAAATATTTTACTTTGTTTTATTTTTAATAAAAACAAAACAAAATCAAACCAACCAAACAAAAAAAAAACCCCAGTAAAAATCCTACATTTAAGGGATAACTAAGAGGTAAAGTCAGAAAACCAGCATGAGGGAAATTTTCCATTTTACCTGGTTTCCTGGTGTTTGGCAGACTTTTCCAGATCACAGAATCACTGGGACCTCTTGAGGTTCTCTAGGCTAATCCGTCTGCTCAAAGTAAGGCAGATGAGAGCAGCTTAGTCTGCAAAACATGTTCCACCAGTCCACACTTTCTACAGGATCTGGATGGGGACAATCCCTGCATCTTTCTTGCCATGTGTTTACAATGTCTCTTTTCTGGCACCAGGCCTGAGTGACTGCAGGAAGGTTGAGCAGGAGATGAAACTTCGCACAGGTACTAGGATATAGGTTGTTACACTAGTTAATGAGGTGAAGATCCTTCTTTAAATAATATTTACTATTTTAGAACAATAGAAGAAATCTTAGCTATTCTGTTAATTAATACTCCTTTGCTGCAAAGAGGAGATACACAGCAGAGATTGGGTAAGGCAGAGCAGCTCCCACACTACTGAAGAAGCTTACATAAAGCAGGCTATTCATGTCTCTTACAAAGCATAAGTCTTTGGGTTTTTTGCTGTTTAGTACTGACCCAGCACGCCCCAGTGGTGTGACACACTATTCAACAAGGACCAGATCTAGCCAGTCCCTTGCATCTGCTGAGCGTTTTCCCAGCTTTCCTTTTCTTACATAAAAAGGTTGCGTGGGGCCAATATCTGTGGTGAAAGACAAGAACTTCCATTCCAGTGTGGAGTTGGTGGGGAGCAACCTAGAAGACTTCTCCAACTGAGTTTCCTGTGATGCTTCTTTTCAGCTTTACCTTGAAATTCCTTGCCCTATTTTCTCCTCCTCCACAATATATTCAACTCTGGCAAAAGCCACTGTGGAGAACCTATGGCCTTTTCAAAGGTCTAATACGTAGGCAGAAGGATGAGAGCAGAAGGAGAAGCCTACATCCATTTTTACCTCTGCCATGGTCACAGCAAACTGCTTACAGTATCCAAAATTTCTGTGGCCTGTGGTGAATGGGAGAACTGCTTTACTGTTTAGTTTTGAGTTACAGCTGAAGAATGTAAGACTAGTAAGTCCACTTTGTAAAACAGCTCTGCAATGCCCTCAGAAAGAATAGGAATTTTCACCACAGCCCCAAATCTGAGGCTTTATTTATTGAAATCATTTTGGACATACCTTGTAATGTATCTTAGATCACTGATTTGGGGGGCCTGGGGCTAGAGAAAATAACACGGCTCCTCAGGCAACACTTTTCAGGGAATCATTAGGAGGGATGGGCACTGAAGTCAAGGACCCACGTTGTTGAAGTCTGTAAAAAAAACGGTTGCTGCCACTAGGTTGTAAATTTTTTTGGCCTCTATCTTAGACATGACTACAGTATAGTTCATAAGCAATGTTGCAGACATGAACAGTAAGACTTTAAAGCAGCTTTATAGAAAGCGAGAGAAAGTGTTAAAGTTGGTTGCAAGTTCTTCTGATAAGTGACTCAGAAACTGTTGGACTCTACAAAATTAGTCATTTATTAGAAGGTGTAAAAATTACTTCTTAATCTATTAATGAATGCACTCTACTGTAAAGTGTGACTAACTTCCTATAAAAAGAGAGCAAAATTGTGGGTGCATATAGTCACTTTGTTATCTTTTTGCCATAACTCAGTCTGTTTCTTCATTGTGCATAGGCACATCCAGGAACCGAGTCCACAGGTGCTTGAAGGCACTTGAGGAGGGCTGACAGACTCACTCCTTGAGGGGAAACCTTTTCTTGGAAATTCTGACTCTATACTTATTTGGAAGACAGGGAAAACAACAGCAGCCTCTCTCATTTGCTTCACCAAGCCTAGACCTGTTTCCAGTCATGCTATTAGTCCCAGCCTCTTTTTAACTGTTGTGGGTTTACTGACTCAGCCTTTATTTTATATTTAGGTCATTTTCTTGTAATAAGTCACAGCTGTGACTGTCATTTTACTGCAGTGAAATGTGTTGACAGGACCAAGAATAGCAGCTGTCTGTCAGACCTTCACCTAGTGCGTTAATGGAGATACCAAACATTGGAAACAAAACAAAAGACAGAGGAACAGTGAAAGCAACTCTACAATGAAAGTAATCTTCAAAACTTTGCTTATCTTTTTCTTTCATAAAAGAGGAGTAGAAATTTTCTTAAAATTAACTCAGTGAGGCTTATCCTGCCAAGATCAATCTAAGGTAGTTTACTAGGATAAGGTGGGAGGAGTGGAAGGTCCAGGGTCATCTGTACCTCTTAAGCATCAGCCCAGCTTACTAGCTGAAAACTTGTCACTTCCAGCTTCATAGAAAAATATGTATGGTCTGGGAGTATAGCATGAGACTTAAGAGGAGGTTGTCTCAGCTCTGCACCTTCTGCACCTGCTGAAGTGCCACAGCTGCCTCAGTTCCAGACATAAAAACTTTCACTTCTGCAGGAGCTGCTCTGTTTTGAGGTGCTGTGGTCAGTGGCGCAAAGGCCAGCTCTTACTCAGGAACTAGCAGAGCCCCTAAAGGATCTGAGACCTTGTGACACTCTCATTGTTCACATGAGCAAATCTTTTATTTGATCTGCTAATCATTTTCTGTGCACAGAAAACTTTTACTAAAGCCACCAAGTTTTCCATGGTTTTAAAGACTAGTGTGTAGTAGTAATAGTCTACAGATGATGATAAATGATGATTAAGTGAGCCCTCAGTATCTGTCAGTAAAATTTCAAATGTCTTCACAAATCCTGCTTCCTGAACCCAAAATAACCCAAAGTCAGCAGGTTGAGAGAAATTGGGCCTAAGCAAATATGAGTCTGCCTTAGCCTGCTCGAGTCACTGGTGTTGGGACAACTTTGCCAAGCTACAGGTCCCCTGAGGCACAAACACAGCAGAGGTAGCTGAAACTACTTCCTTCAGCATCTGGACTGATGCTCAAGTGGTTCACACTAAAAGACATTAGAACAGGGTTCCTGACATTTTTTTTCTGGGAGGGCTGTTTAATGAGCTGAACATCAGGCTGGGGTCAGATCAAAAACTTCAAGTGAAATGAAATTTCCTTCTGTTTAAGAGTGTAATGTAACAACCTTTACGAATTGAAGCTGAATTAGAGGAAATACAACTGCCTCAGATACTACTGTAAAAGAGCTGGGATGAAAAGGATACATGTTCCCCAGGAATGGTGAGTGGCTTCTTGAGGGTAGAGCTTCAAAGCAACAGATCTGAAATTTCAAAAGTGTCTTAAATACCGATATTTCAGCAAAGCAAAAAAAAAAAACCAGATCCAATGTAATATGCAGAGAGTTAAATCAGGCAACGTGGACAGATAATAACTAAGAAATGAACTTTTATTTATGAGTTTGAGTTCATAACCACCACTGTCAACTAACTGTACCATGTGTCAGTAAATAACAGGCAATGTTGAGACCACACTCTCCTATTATTAGAAATGTAATAGTCATATCTTGTTTAAAAACCTGTTTTTAAATCTGTTGCCACCTGGAAAACTAGATTAAATAGATGAAGAGTTAAGGTTATCTGCAAATATTCTGGGCAGAAACATAATTAGAGCTGTCATTAGGATTGTCATTTAGTAGGCATTATAGATGAGACAGAGAAGATAAGCCACTATCAGTTGCTGTTGAGGGCTAAAGTGATTATTAAGCTTATAAGTTTGGGCCATGTGTTTTCTTGGCAATGTGGACATAATATTGAATAGCTTCCAAAAACCCAAGACAGGTGGTTTCTCTTAAAAAGCTTTCCCAATGTGGCACCATCAGCCAGACAGGTAAGGTGCTGGTGTGTGCAGAGCCTGCTTGCAGCTCTCCAGCATCAGGGCAATGGAGTATGTAGGATGAGGCTGCAAAGTGGTGGATAAAGCTTCATGCTGACTATCTCTGCTAATCCCTCCTGGTGTGCTCCCCTTGGGGCCCACGCTTTCTGTCCCCTGACAATTCATTCTGGGCACAAAGCTCTCAGCACTTCTGCACAGCACCTGAAAGGGCAGGCTGAAGACTTCTCTGTGATAAGAAGACATTCCATGCTAAGATGGAAGATCAAGATGATTTTTTTATCAAACCGTGGTGAACAGGCTGAGCCTTTAAATAAACATGTTGCAGGATGCACAACAGTCTGAAAGCTCTACATGTGCCTGCAATGCATGACTGGAGGACACAGAATCATAGGATGGTTTGGGTTGGAAGGGACCTTAAAGATCATCTAGTTCCAACCCCACTACCACGGGCAGCGACACCTTCCACTAGATCAGATTGCTTAAAACCCCATCTGTGAAAATGGAAACATTAATCTGATCAATGAGAAGATGTCTCTCCTCATTGCAGGGGAGTTGGACTAGATGACTGTTAAAGGTCCCTTCCAACTCAAACCACTCTATTATTCTTTGTGGGATCCCTGCCTGCTGTAAAGTGACAGTAGAGAGCAAGACAGCTCTGCAGCACCAGGTGTCCTTCCCCTCTGCTCCCTCTCATCTCTGTCTGTGATACAGGCAACTCCCCAGCATCCTCATCCTCCCTTGGAGCTGCATTTCCCAACTTCCTCAGGCCTTAACACACCAGCCACCATGGATCCATTGATGTAACCTCTTGTCACGTGGAAATCCTCAGGGGATTAGGTACTGGGAACTGTGCTTCCAATTCTCTCCCTGGCACCTGCAGGGGAACCAGGGGCACCCTGCCTGCAATTTGATGTCTATACTGTACTAGGGACATGGGGACTCCCCAGCAAGGACCTTCCAACACACAGCAAAGAGCATAAGAGCTGACAAAGAGAAGCTTGGTGCCACAGGGAACTGGCAGAGGTCAGCATGTCTCTTCAGGGACTATAAAGATCAATGTGTCTGTCACTTGCTCAAACAGGTTGACTAATCCAGAAGACGCAGGCACTGCCCAGCAACCCTATCTTTCTCCTGCTGCGGCTACAAAGAACCCAGGAGATATAAGAAGGGAGTTGGAAATGATGCAGGCTTGATGGAGTTGGTGGGCTCTTCCCCAAACAGTCCTGTTCCTTGGAGCAGGCCAAGCACTCCTATTGAACACAGCAAACCAGTTACTGATGTTTTGCAGCTTGCTGAGCTGCTTAGTGAGAAACCTTCATTTTGTTTTCAGAAACAGAAATAAATTTCTTTCCTTCAGATAACTGATATTTTTCTTCCTCTGGAAGAAAATACTGGAAATACTGGAATGGATCTGTTTTTATTTGTGTAGTTATTTTCTAGGAGGCTTTGCCACATTTGCAGCTCCATTGGATTTTTTGCCTCAAGCTTCTCCATACAATATACAGAGAGCCCAGGGCTGGTGTCTGCTGTCGGGAGGGTAAATCTGCTCCTGAGACAGAAAGGACGGCCCTTCTCATGACTTTTTCTTTTCTTGGTTCTGTTTTGACATTTTATCTTCATGCTACATGAACAGGAAGCTATAGGGACAGCCACAAATCTTCTTGTTGCCTTTTGTCCTTCAGCTCCACTATTTTTACACTGTCAGTTGTTTTTATGCATGCGACTCTACATTTATGGCATAGAATGACGATGTCAGAATGTCTCTGATTACAAATTCCATCATCTCTAAGAAGAACAAGTGCCATTCCCCTTTTTCAAACCTAGCCAGTGATCTTTCCTACTCTGAATTTATAGTAACCATAATTCCAGAAGATCCTCAGATACCTCAGAGTGGGTTTTTTCAGCATGAATAGATTTTACAGCTGGGCGAGGTCTTACATTACAGAGAAATTTATGCCTAAACATCTGCTCTTAAATGTCCTTCAGCTAGTCGTGGTGGTTACAAATCCATCCGCAGCACCCATTGGAAGATATAAAAAAAACTACTACTCTAATTTAATGTAGAAAATTATTTGTTATTCCACCAACATTCTGGATAGCAGTAAAGAAGATCTCAGGAAACTTTAGATTGATGTTAGACCTCTTAATTTCTGGTTATTTCTCAGTGGCAGGGAAAAGCTCTCTTCTTTTCCTTCGTACAGTCAGTGAAATGTGATCAGTTGAACCAAATCAGTGTTACTGTGAATATACAATCTTAGAGGTCCAAATAGGTACACTTATGCTCACTTATTACTGCTTGCCCTTAAACTTTTGATAAGGTTTTGATGAAATTCATTGTGGCAGATTGACTCTACACAGACAATAGAAACCAGTTCTTGATAAAAAAAATGCATAGCTGAGAGTTGAAACATACAGAAGACTGTATGGTTTCCTTTGCTGTCATGAGTAGTAGCTTGTTAGAGATAATAGGGCAAGCATGTCTGTAAATATTGCTGATTTACTGAATTAATAAATAATTTCCCTTGCACATCTTTGCTTCTTTAAAACAAACAAACAAACAAACAAACAAACCTGTGGGAAGTCATCTTCAAGTAGACCAGCCTGACTTCATAGAGCTGACCACAGGAACAATGCCCTATGGGGTCATTCTTCATGGATGGAGGTCTTCCCAGTGCTTTTCCTAATCTAATGGCCAGATTCATTATTTAATTTAACATTGGTCTACACCAAATAACTGTTGTATCTTAGCATCTTTGGAGTTGGTCTTTCCAGTAAGATAGTCCATACAGACTTCTTTGAATCCAATGGCATAAAAAAATCCTTGTTACATAAAATTTCACTCTGATAGGTTTCAAGCATTTATTCAATAGCAATTTCATTATGTCAAAGAAGTTATGTCAGTCATTGCAGAATTATATACATTTTGTTATGGTAATTATATGAATTAAAAAATAGCAGTATTTACAACTGAAAATGTAAACTCATTGTTCTGTAAATGCTCAATATAGTTTTTATTTTCTGTGCCACAACCTCTCTTTTCTCCCAGCACATTTAAACATGAATAGCTCTTTTTACAATGTTGTTGTGAGTTTCTACATCTCCAACAGAGCCAGATTCAACCTCATGCTCTCTTTGAGCATTTTATATAATAAACCTATTTTTTAATCAGTTCATTCAATAAAGTTGAAATAAAGCTAGCATCTCACATCAGCTACACACTCAAAAGAGGAGACAGATGGATTTATGCCAACTGACACCAAGCAAGGATAACATCATAGAATCATTTAGGTTAGAAAAGAACTCTAAGATCATCCAGTCCAACCATTCACCTAACACCATCAGATCCACCATGAAACCATGTCTCCAAGTGCCACATCCACATGTCTTTTAAATACCTACAGGGACGGTGACTCTGCTACTTCCCTGGGCAGTCTGCTGTACAACCCTTTAGATGGAGAAGAGTTACCCAATATCCAATCCAAACAACAGCTCTGTTGCCCTTCTCTGGACACGTTCCATCACCCTAGTGTCTTTTTTGTAGTGAGGGGCCCAAAGGTCAATTCAGGATTCAAGGTGCAGCCTCACCAGTGTTGAGTACAGAGGGACAGTCATTGCCTTGGTCCTTCCGGCCAGGATGCTATTGGCCTTCTTGGCACCTGGGCATACTGCTGGCCAGCATCCCCACGTCCTTTTTCACTTATCAGCTTTCCAGACATCTTCCCCAAGCCTATAGGATTGCATGGGGCTGTTGTGACCCAAGTGCAGGACCTGACACTTTGCCTTGTTGAATCTCATCCAGTTGGCCTTCTGCCATCAATCCAGCCTGTCCAGATCCCTCTGTAGAGATCAACAGATCAAGGTTGATCTGCTGATTAGCACTCCTGCCCAGCTTGCTGACTTCTGCAAACTGATTGAGAGTACACTTGATCTCCTTGTCCAGATCATTGATAAAGATATTAAACAGTACTGAGCCCTGGAGACACCACTTTTGACCGTCTGCCAGCTGGATGTAAATCTGCACACTGTGACTCTCTTGTATGTGATGAAGAGCTGTGTAAGACATTCTCCACTATTCCTTGTTCAGTTCTTTTATAGGCTTTTTCTATGCTTGTGTGTGGGGCTTACATGACTGCTACAAATGCAGAACTACCAGAAGATGCTACACTGGGGATGAGAAATAAAAAAAAAAAAAAAAGCAATGTTGTGTCAGGAGGAAGAATTTCCATAACAAATACTCACTGCTTTTCCAAGCTACAAAAATATCACTGTCTGGAAACAATAGATCTCCACCTTTTTATTTAAAAAACTTATCAAAATAGGATATATAAAATATAAACAAACTTAAAATGCCCAGCACTGAAAAAGTCTAGATGGAGGAGGTTATAAAGCTTAAAAGGAGTCACTGACTTTCTAAATAAGCCTTAAATCAATGGTTAAAGCTGATTTCAGGGATGCAAAATCATAGTGTGGAAGAGCAATATTAGAGCCTAAATGCTACACAAGGCTGAGCTGAGTCTAATCAAATTCATTTAACCCCATTATTTTCCTCCTTGTGTACCACAGATGAAAACAATGGAGCCCTCTTGGCAAGGAGCCAGCCTGAAGTCATCTATTACCCTCCATGCTGAAGTTCTGACAAGGAGAACAAGGCAGCTGCCTTTACAGTAATTGATATTAATGACTGAGGTTAGAGACCATTGTGCCAGCTTGGGACTGACAACAAAGAAAAAATCCAGCAGCAATACAAACAGGAGTATTCTGAAGACAGATGGATAAAATGGGAGCAGATCAGTGTAGTCCTTTTTGAAAAAAATATTTTGTTTGTTTTGTCTTGGAAATTATTTAGGTTAGATATCAGTATACATTAAATGAGAATAAGATTTATGATTGAAATTGGCAGTATCACGCTTTGTCATTTTTCTGATATGTCCTGCACTGCCTTTAGATGGGCTGGAAGCAATGGAGCTGGGGTTGGCAACCTCCCCACATCGGGGGCACAGTGGCCAGAACAACTGCATCCCTAGGCATGGTGTAGTGCAGGGCTGAACTGCTTACAGGTTCAACCCCAGCTGTTCCCCAGCAAGCCCTGGCAAGAGCCCTGGTCATGCCCCATGCTCCATTCCTAGGCTTCTTATGACAGTCTTTGTAGGGTTATTTTCAGTGTTTTATTAAAGTCTATGCTGGTTTTATCACATACCTGCAGATTTCACATACTTTTGCTGAAAATTAGCTCTTGCTTTCAAATTATCTGGAGCTGTTCTAGCCCTCAGAACAAGTGATTTGCATTGATGAAAACTGAGGTGATTGTACCTACTCAGTTTTACTTGTAAAAGGCTCTGTTCTAATAAAATAGGGCTCCAGGCTGAAATGAAAGGATGGAGAGGCAGCCCTCGCAGTAGAAGAGAGAATATTTATACCAGGGAACAAGATTTCTTGCAGTGCTGCATAGTTTAGCTTGTGGCAGGCTTTGGTTTTCAGTTCATGAAGGCAAAAGAGGTCACAGGGACAAACATATGTTGAGGGGCCTCTGTCGTATTAATGTGGGGACAAGTGCTGTGTTGTGACCCTGGGAGTGATAGACCACTGTGGGCTCTCTCATGCCTACCTCAGGTTTCCCTGGTCTTCTTCATGTGTTTTCTTCTCTTTCCACCTTATCGTACTCCTAGGTTTGATATCCTCAGCATCAAAACTGCATGGAGCATCATGCAGATCATGGCAATGGTGATTAGCATATACTGCTGTTCTGCCTCTTGGAGTGCTGTGACTTTTGGCCACTTTATCATCAAGAGGTTGAGAAGCTCAGCATTGCAATATATGCTGTCTGTTAAAATAAATGGAGTGTCTATGTTGTCATTGTTGAGTAAAAGGCTTTCCTAAGTAGGTCCTTGCCTTGAGAAATATATTCTCTTCTTGACCCAATTCTCTTCAAAAGACTGAAAGACAGAGTCAAGTGTATCACACTTTTGAAATGAAAATAGCACTCAAGTTTGCACTGTAATTTCTGGTCTCTCATGTAAACATCTGCTGATGTTCCCTTCAAACCTTCTCTGGTTTTGCACCTTTGGAATATTTTAGCACAAAGTGAAAAGAATGAAGTCTTTCAAAAAGGAAAATTAGTCTGTATGTTCCTTCTATTCAGGAAGAAAGCAAATCCCTGGCTTACTGCACAAATATCAATGTTTGAAACGATCTTGCTTTCCCAACCTCTTCTCTATTGTCCCACCTCTGAAGTCCAATTAACACAAAGCTCACTATTTGTATGGGTTGATAATTATTTAATGACACAATAATCTAAAATGCCAAGACACAATTACAGTCTGATCCCAGCTGTTACCTTTAAGCCACAAAAGATTTAAAACTGTAATATAGTCTCCTATGAAAAGGAGTAGGGTTAAATTTCAGGAAGCAAATACTTATCTGGTAGAGGAGAAACCCATGATCAGGTGTCTGATTTTTCCAGTGTGAGACTCATCCCCTGCACTAAATTTTTTTAAGATCATGGAGCAGATCCTCCTGGAAGATATTTTGAAACATGCAGAAGACAGGGAGGTGATTATAGAAAGCCAATCAGGCTTCACCAAGGGCAAGTTGTACCTGACTAATCTAGTGACCTTCTAAGATGAAGTGACTGCATCAGTGGACAAAGCAAGAGCTACAAATATCATTTAAATGGCCTTCTGTAAGTACCTTGACAAGGTCCCCACAGCATTCTTACCTCTAAATTGACAATATATGGGTTTGATGGACAGACTGTTAGATGGGTAAGGAATTGGTTGGATGTCCACTCAACAACTCAATGACCAGGGATATATACTGAATCCAATACTATTTAACATCTTCACAAATACAGTAGCACAGTTGACACACCTCAGGGAAGGGATGTTGTCCAGAGGAATCTTGACAGGCTTGAGGGGTGGGGTTATGTGAAGATCATGAAGTTCAACTAGGACAAGTGAAAGGTCCTGCACCTGGGTGAGGACAATCCCCAGTATAAGTACAGACTGGGGGAGGAATGTACTGAGAATCAGAGTATCATCGAATGATCTGCCTTGCAGAAAATGAGTTGGGTGTACTGCCGAATGTAAAACTGGACATGAGCCAGCAGTGGCCAGCAAGGTGAAGAATTTGATTCTCCCCCTCTGTTCCACTCTTGTGAGACTCCACATCCTGCTCCGGAGTCCTCAGCACAGGAAAGGCATGCACCTGTTTGGAGCAGGTTCAGAGGACCACAAAAATGGTCAGAGGGCTGGAACACTTCTTATACAAAGAATGACTTAAAGAGTTGAGATTTTCCAGTCTGGAAAAGGCTCTGGGGAGGCCCTATAGTGGCCTTTCAATATATAAAGGGAACTTGAAGAAGAATTGAGAAAGACTTTTACCAAGGCCTGTAGTGACAGGATGAGGGGCAATGACATTGAACTGAAAGTGGGTAGATTGAATATAATGAAGAACTTTTTTACTGTGAAGGTCACAAAACAATAGAACAGACTTCCAGGGACATTGTGGATGTCCCAACAAGGACAGGTTAGAAAGGGCTTTGAGCAATTTGGTCTAGTGGAAGGTGTCACTCCTCTATGGCCAAAGTAAAAGACCATAGCCTGTCAGTACAAGTGGATAATCTCAAACCCCAGATGTGGAAGGAAACACAGAAGCCCAAAGTGCCACTGCCATCCACTTCTGGGAACCTCTCCCATGGCACTCATAACCTCTCAGATCTCTGACGTCTGCAATAAATGTCTTGTGATTGTCAAACATGGATATCTCAGCTATGTTTTGTAGAGTAGGAAAGGTCACTATCCCACATTGCACTCTTTGCAAAGTCTCTTGTCCTAGTCTTGGCAAGTCCACCTTGTATAGCTCCCTCCTCACCGACTCCTGAGGCATGGCTCTCCTTTCTCTTTATATTTGCCTTTTAATCTTTATTTACACACCTTTTCCCACTCTGTCCTCTGGGCTCAGAATTTTTTTTCCCAGGGAATCTGAGAAGTCTCCATTCAGATCTCTCTACAGATATCTCCTCTTCTGTGAATTGCCCAGGTTACAAGACTAATTTTTCTTAGCTCAAGTATTCAGAGATAGAACCCTCCTTTATGTCTCAAGTGAAGCCTTGTCACAACAGAATTACTGCCATCATTTACAAAAGTCCAGACTGTACATTCAATGGAATTCTTCATTTGTGCCAGATTCTGTAAGAAGCAGTTCAAGTGATAAATCATTTAAAAAAAAAATCCATTTTCCAAAATGCTCTACAATAGCATTTAATGCCTGCAGATCTGGATCTTCCTGCTTAAACTGGTTACTTAGTTTTTAAGCACTGTGGATGCTTGAAGGCACTGCATGAATGTCAGCATTTGTCCATGTTTTTCTGAGCAAAGGTGAATCTGTTTCACTTTTGCTTTAAAGAAATATTGGACAAGTAGTGAAGAAGTGTTTTAGTGTAAGAGATTGACATACTGTAGCCTCTGTTTAAATATTAAGAATCACAGGCAACAGTATGGCAACCTGTTACACTATTACTGTTCAGATATTCTTCAATTTACAGTGATAAAAATGGGTTCCAGCATCATATCTTGTCTGATCTGTTACCCAAAGACAAATTCTGGGTCATGACCGCCCTTCAAGCCTGGAATTTGTGTGTGATGGGAGCTGGAAGAGACATGTAAAAACATGTCCCTAGTTGCTTGATTAGGATTTTACTTCAGATTTGGATAGGTTGCTATCGAAGAAAAAAGCCTCACTTGTAATACTTAACCGTGCTAGTCAAAGCCTGTCAAATACTTCAAGTAATGTAATGAATTCTGTAAATGGAGTAACTGATACACTTCTCAGAGCATGACCTGCCAGCTAGTCTTTAAAAGATGAGAATGACACTGATGCTATTAGTAACTAGGGACTACATGGTTACAGAACCACAAGTGGTGTTCCCCAGGGATCAGTAGTGGGGACATTTCTGTTTAGTATCTTTATTGATGACTCGAACAAGGGGATCGAGTACACCCTCAGTCAATTTGCAGTTGGGTGGTTGTGCCACTCTACTTAGCACTGGTGAGTCTGTACCTCAAATTCTGAGTTCAGTTTTGGGCTCCTCACTGCAAGAAAGACATTGAGATGCTGGAACATATCCAGAGAAGGGCAACGCAGCTGGTTTGGAGGGTTTGGAGCACAAGTCTTATGAGTAGCAGCTGAGGGAACTGGGGTTGTGGAACTTGGAAAAAAGGAGGCTCAGTAGGGACCTTAGCCCTATCTGCAACTACTTGAAAAGAAGTTGTAGCAAGGTGGGGTTTTGTCCCATCTCAGGTAACTAGTGATAGGACAAGAAGTGGCCTCAAGTTGTACCAGGGGAGATTTAGATTGGATATCAGGAAAAATGTCTTTACAGTAAGGGTTTTCAGACATTGGAACAGGTTATCTAGGAAAGTGGTGGAACCAAAGTCCCTGAAAGTATTCAAAAAACATGTGGTTGTGGCACCTGAGGCCAGTGGTTTAGTGGTGAACATGGTGGTGCTAGATTAACAGATGGACTGGATAATCCCACAGGTCTCTTCCAAACTAAACAATTCCATTAATTTAAGTGCAGCATCAGAAAGGTCATAAATAGCTATCAAGAGCCTTTATCTTCATATTGGAGAAGATTTAAATACCATTATAGTGAGTAGTGCAGCACAGTTTTTACCACCTTCTACTAGTAGTCCACTGAACTAGTTTTGACATTGAACTTGATGTTAAAAGTCCAGGTTTTGCTGGACTATCATTCCCATCAAAATAATTTAATTCTAGTTGGCACTAGTTTTTAGATCTTTTGTTCACAGAGGCTTAGAGAGATCAAATACTGTCTGGAGAAGAGAATGCCTCCATTAATTACTTGCTTGCCAATAAATCCACAGAGAAGATACAGCCTACAAGCACATATATGGGTATTTTGCAGTGTTTCAAGCTCACTGTCATTTATCAAGTGTGAACTGAATGAATATATAATTTGGAAGAAGCAATTTGTTTCCTGAAAAGATGAGAGGATACTGTCCCATGGCATTGATTCATAGTTGAGTTTATTCACAGTTACATGCTTGATACAATTGAGATGATAATTTCTACAGATGGATTTCAGTGTCCACATGATAATTATTTCTTCGTGCTTTAAACTGTCTTCTATTACTCCAGCTTATAAGAGCTCAGATGAAGCATAATAGCATATTATTTGCTAAGGCTGGATCAGGACAAATAGTGCAATGAATTTTGCTGATGTTGATTTGGAAAGCTTAGATGCAAGATTTTGGTTTCCGGTCCTTTGGCACAAGGTTGACAAAATTACTGAAGTCCCTACCAGTATAAGACAGGAGCCCACTTTTTCTCCTGCTGGTTTTTATTTGGTAGACATATGCACTAGCAGGAACTCAAAGTCCCTTTTCTTGTAAAGACGTCATGTGCAAAATGTTAGGCTATAGTGTTACCTGGTATTATAAAGCTCTCTGAAGCAAGCAGAGTCCAGTGAGTTCTCAACAAGATGGGAACAGTGGCTTATTCACGTCACAGCTATATGCTATTTTTGGTGTGCAGTTGGCTTTTCCTTATTAGGAAAATAAGAATTATTCAAACAGAAAGTTCTTCTAGCTTGGTATATATCAATTTGGCTGGTTTAGACATATTGATTTCCTTTCACCTGCAAAAACTTACTTTTTTTTAAAGTCTGCAGAATTTTGTTTGAGGTTGGTTCTTTTCAAGCTCCCTCTGTCTCTGTGTTTCCTCTCTGAATGTGGAAAAGGGTTATCCCTTGGGAATTAGGATGGATCGGGTTACATGCCCAGAGAAGAGGAAGTTAAGGGAGACAAACAAAGGGTGGTGTAAGCACAGACTTCATTTGGCTTTCTGTGAATAAAGCACATACCCATACACAAAGGTGGCCCTGCACGGGAAAGACTACGAGGACACCACATCTAAGCAGCGCGTCCATGCCACTCTCAGTGTTCCCCTTGTACATAACTTCTCTTCTACTTGAACTTCTGAAAACAAGCTCTGGAGCTGTCTGGGACAAGGATTTTCAAAGAACCGAGACAATGTTGACTTTGTGTCTTCCACACAGATTAAGCAGAAATGTTTAATGAATAATGTCTCAAAACATTGTTTCGGTTCTCTTTTATTATTTTAATTGAAATACTGCATCTGTGCACTAAAACAAGGCCTAATTGAGGGCAAATCTGTTCTAATAGCATCACTCCAAGATGGTTTTTGCTTGATCCATACCAATCCATTTTTGCACGAAAGTTGCAGCTTACTAAATTAATACTTACTGATGCACATCAGCTTAATATATAAGCAGAAAGAAAAGACGCATCAGTCTATTCTTTATAGGCTCTACTGAGGGAATGAGATTATACAGTTGTACAACATGACTTTTCCTTATTAGGAGAATAAAATCCCTACTATTGGAAAGCATCTCTTGGTCATCTCTTGAAGTACTTCAGATTTTCTCCAGTGTCTTCTTGTTATTTAAAAGGAATGTAATTCACATCCATAATGGTCATGGGTTATTTTCTGGACTAGATCTCTGTCAGGATGGCAGGCATACATTATACAGTAAAATTGTGCCAGGACAAGGGTAGTTTTCCTTTTGTTCTGAATGAACGGAATGATAAATGAAAGATGTAAAGCTATTTATTTCAGTATGTGTTTATGGTCCCAGCTGGAGATCAGCTCCCTCACGGATTAACACAGAAAAGGGAATTGAATTAAGTCCAAATTATTCATTATTTTTTTCTTATATTGAACTTAAACTGCTTTCTGAAAGCTTTCTGGGATTTAACCAGAACTAAAGAGGAGTCACTTCCTTTGCAACTGAGCCTGAATTGGAACTCACCCAAAATAGATACTGCTTCAATTTACCAACTTACAGATGAGATTAGCATGTCCTAACACCCCTTGAGCACTGCAGGAACCAGATCTCTTGTAAGATTTGAATTGAACCACAGCATGGTTGTGGTTGTTCCAGAGTATGAGTATTGCTTTACTATCAAAGTCTTCACTTAAAGATGATGACTTCATTAAAAGAGAGATTCATCTCATCTCAGGATTGAACATTTGATTTAAGCTGGTTGTCTTCATTTACAGAGAGAGACAGAAGTATATCCAGTGGAAGATTCACAAGGAGCCCAAATGATTACTTTAGACTCCTTTCATGATCTTCTGGAGAATGTTGGATGAAAATTTCACAACTGAAAGGTCTACACATGTACAGACACCTTTTTGATATTACAAATACAGCTTCTTTGTTCCATATCTGTTCAGCTGATACCTTCACTCTTCCTGAGGCACCTCAAACCAAGAACTTTGTGAAGTGACTGGCTTCCATGTCATGTGGAAAGCTCACATTTTTCAAAAGATGGCTTTTTTTCCCTCTGTTTCATCACAAACTGGAAGCACCAGTCTGAACAAAACCAATGGAAAATATATACTGGAAAGTACTTATGAAGTAGGAGAAGGGACAGAGGGAGATTTTTTTTATTTTTATTTTTATTTGAATTTCCATGATTGTATGAAAACAGGATAGTGAGAATCTCTCTCCACTCTCTTCTTAGTTCTTGTTCCATCTGTAACTAGTAAAGAAGAGATTGCAAAGAAAGAATGGATTGTTCAAACTTGTTTTGTCCATGAAAGTATCTGTTGAAAGAATTAATTTTTTCTCTCAAAGATCTAAAAGGCTTCATTTTACCAGCCAGATTGGATGAATGCTGTGAAGTAGTTATACCTAAATAGATGAATTCTTTTCTTTAATCAATACACTTTAGTAATGTTTGCATCTTCTCTGGGTTTGCTTTCCACAAATATTCATGCAATTAAGATTTTAGAACAAAGTCTTTCTCAAAGTAAATATTAAGTATGAGCAGTCAAATATATATGAAAAGGAAATTTTACATTGCCTTTCTGCAAGACTTCAGAAAAAAAAAAGAAACAAACAAAAAACTCAGGAGTATTAGGCTTATTCCTGATGTCAAGAAGCAGTAAGAATACAGAGTAACAGAAAGAACATGTCCAAACTGAAAAAAACAGCTCTTATTTCAAATTCAGGTCCTAGTCCTCTGAATTCATTAGGGGAATGCCTACACATTGCAGAGTGACAAGATTTTATCACACCTTTAAGGTACTGAATCCATTTCTTTTTGCCTAAGGGTTAGACAATGCTGACCTAATAAATTCAAGAAAATCCCTTTATATTTTGGAGACTTTTAAATAGCACAGAGTAGGCAAGTAATCTCTTTCCATTACTGTTGCAGATTAATTTTAGACAATTTTGGGCTGTGTCACTGCCAGAAGAGATATTTTGTCAGTCCTGGCTATGCCCTCCCATTCCTTCCCTCACACCTGGCATTCTGTTTGATTTATTCAGTTTGACTGATGAGCTGAGTCGGCTAAAAAAAAAAGGTTGTGAATTTGTTTTGCAATAGATTGGTTTCATTGCAATAAGCCCCCTTGATCTGACTGGCACCTTGGCTGTACAAGAAGTATCTGTAGAGCGGGGATGTCAGGAACAGAGGGTCTGGGGGAGCAGCACGGCATGGGACTGCCTCTACACTGCTTTTAAGCCAGCTACATCCTTGCCCCTAAAATAGTCCCTTTGCAGTAATAAGCAAGAAATGTGGAAAAAGAGTCCTTTAGCTGCTTCTCTGACTCTTCTGGATGTTTTGCCTCAAAAAGGTTGAAAAGCATAGATGCCATTTCAGTTTTCAGAAGACAAGGGTTGTTAAGGCAGCAGGCAGCAAAGCAGCACACAAAAACATGCTGTTGTGAAAAGTGAGGTTTTTCAGCCCTTTCTCAGAGTCATGGAGGCAAATCCTCCTCCTTCCTGGTATCGGCAACATTTGTTAAAATGAAGAGGTGTGTGCCAGTGGCTCACCTCCATGTACTTCCCCTCAGGGTGCGCAATGTGCTCCAATTGGCCTGCAAGCTCTAAACCTGGCCGATGCTACAGAGGCTCCAGGGATCTCCACACCATGCATCTGAGGTGCCAGCAGCAGCCTCATGGGGAAGAGCTCTGTCCTCCTTTCCCTGTTCCTGCAGCACAGCCTGCCAGGCTGCTTCTGCTCCCGTGCTTTCAAGGTGACAAATGATACACTGCCACTGAACTCACACAGGTATTATTGGATTCATAGATCTGTTACCTATCTTGGCATTAGGAAGCAGCCCTGAACTGTCTCTACCAAATGACAGTTTTGAAGGCAGTGCCTCCACAGAAGCAGGGCAACCTTACCTCTTTCTGCTACCAGAGGAAATCCCTCCAGCATCAGGATGTTAAACCTTTGGCCTTTATCCAAACTTCTCCATCCACCCCTTCCCACCTTTCACTACTGATGTCTCCACAGCTGTAGATGTGTTTTGCTGTAGCCAAACTCAGTCATTTCAGGTTCCCACAGGAGTACTGTTTCTAGACCCTTATAATTTTCCATTGTGTCTCTGTTGAAATAGAGAATACTGAAAGTCTTTTATGGAGGAAGCTTATAAAATATGAACATCTGTTTGTTATGAAACTAATGCTGATAGCTTGAAAGAGCCATCTAGAAAAGTATTTAACTCAAAGTGCTCTTCGTGTGTATCAGAACAAAAGGCTTATATTGGTATATTGGAGGAAACACCTGCCTCAGGTAAGATTTATTTCAGGATAATGTCATTAGGGACTTAGAAAGGATTTAAAACAAACAATATGAGTTCTCCTGAGACTCCTCTCCAAGATGCACTTAAAATGCCAGATTTTCTTGGCTCAAGACCGCTATCAGTCATGTTACTTGGGTATACCTGCATTTCTTCAGGTTTGGCTTTCTACTGTCTGAGATGGCTGCATTATGAAGTGAAAATCATAGGCATTTGCCAGCTGCAAGTGATGGTTGACAAGGTTACTCATTTATATTCTGTGACTATAAAGAGCTGCCTCAGATGGGTTAATTCTAATGGAAAGTTAACAATGTACTTGTCTTTGAAGTGATACTATTGAATTACATTTGGTGTAGCTGTAAATTTTATACCTTGGTTTTACATCAGACCAGTTTAATAAGCAGCATGAGAACAGGAAAAGAGTAAATAGAGAGCTTTGTTCGAGGCATTCTTCCATGTATCTATGTATTCAAGGGGGATGAGAGAGTTACTCTTTTCTAAAGAATGCATCTGTCATATTCGTAGATCATTTGGTACATTGCCGAATACGAGTGTCAGATATTGCCAGTATGGGTAATAGTGGGATCCTAGAAATTATAAACGGAAGAAGCTTGTTAGATTTACAGTCTGCCCTTCTGTCAATATACTGCTAAATGACTTTCTCTGGTGTGTTCTGCAATTGCATTTTAAATGAGTCCAAAGTTGTACTCTATTAGCCAGTCATCAGGGCTGAGGAACTCCAAGCCAGAGGAAGTGTGCAGGTTAAGTCCCAAGTCAGAAGAATTTGTTCCCAGTGAAAATATTTCTTTCTTCCAGAATCTACTTATTGTTTTGCATTTATTCAAATGGAGCCAAGACAACAAATTGACAAAGCTGTGCCTCAAAAATAAAGTGCAAAAAAACCCATGCTGGTGGTTTTTTAAAGCTACACTGAAATATAGTTGGACCATACTGTGGCTCTATGTTCTCCAAGTATTATTGTATTTTTATCATGATTTGTGTACTCTTTCCCCTTTTTGCTTTATAACAAAGGAAAAAAAAGAGGAGGGTACAGAAAATACAAAATAATTTCATCACACACACTGATTTAAAAAAAGGAAGGTTTCTTCTAATCTTCTTAGTTGGATTATATCTGGTGCAACTTGAAACACTAGAAGACTCAAAAGAAAACTGAACAGAGAGTAAATTTAAAAATTTCTCATGTCCACTTGAAGAAACAGTGCGAAGTATTTCAGCTCAAACTTTGACAAACCTTTATTTGTGTGCACATCGCCAGTTTAAGCACTGACGTATACAAAGCCATTCAAACCTGTAAATGCAGTTTAGCGCATAACAGATCATCTTTCATACCATCCTATGAAATTTCAGCTTAGCAAATACTACTCTTTTGTAAAATTTACTAATTATGTTACAAACCGAGATAAACCTCTGGTGCCATGGGCAATCTCAGTTCAGAGTTGCTGGACCACATGCAAGCAGACTTATTTGTGAGATATGAGAGCATATGTATGCAGGACATATAACATCTCCTGTGGTTAATAATGCACTGATAGGGTTATCCCTGAGTCTATTTGGGCTGGCTTTTATCAAGCTTCCAACATGTTATCTTTTACCTATCACTTGTAGATTTTACAGCCTTAAATCCCTGAACACACTGAAGAGATTACTAGGGATAGGTTCATCCTGGAGGGTACCATAGCTAGGAGATCTCTGGAAATGCATTATACCCTCCTGCCCCTCACATGCCAAAAGATGCAAGGGTGTGAGGATGTATGCTCAGGTCTCAGCCTTGCAAGCAGTAGAGCTGATTCAGGAAGATCAGGCCTCAGGGCATGCAGCCGTTCTTCTGCCTCATGCATTGTCCAGAATGGCATAAAGAAAACAAAAGGCTGCTACCTTTCAGACAATTTCTGAACAGAAAAGGCAACAAAATGGCTTACTCATTTCTTTGCTTTTTGAAGAATCAGTCTTGATAGTTTACAAAACATTCCCCAGGGACATCACTTAAAATACTACTGGAGTCTAACAGTGAAAGTGATTATATTTTTGGACTGTTCACAAAATTGCATCAGAATGATAATTCTGTACAGTTGGGAGGGAAATTAAACTGTAGTCAGTTTAATTTAGTCAGTAAACTGCTTTGCTTATGATTTTCTTAATTTTCTACTAGCAGCATTCAGGTAATAAGGGTTGGCTTCCATTCCTGGACTGATGAACTCATTTTAGAGAAACAGAGTGTCCTGAACCGAACGCAACTCAGACCAATGTGAAAGGCGATCAGGGTCAGTTGGGCTTCAGATATTTCACGAATATTTCACAGAATCACAGAATATGCTGAGTTGGAAGGACCCACAAGAATCATTGAGTCCAACTCCTGGCCCTGCACAGTATCATACTCAAGATGCTGTCCAAACACTGCTTGAACTCTGTCAGGCTTGGTGCTGTGACCACTTCCCTGGGGAGCCTGTTCCAGTGCCCAGCTACCCTCTGGGTGAAGAACCTTTTTCTAATATGCAACCTAAACCTCGCCTGACACAACTTCAGGCCATTCCCTTGGGACTTGTCACTGGTCACCACAGAAAAGAGATCAGTGTCCGACCCTCCTCTTCCTTTCACAAGGAAGTTGTAGACTCAACGAAGTCCTCCCTCAATCTCCTCCTCTGCAGGCTGAACAGACCAAGTGACTGCAGCCACTTCTCATATGGCTTCCCCTCAAGGCCCTTCACCATCTTTGTTGCCCTCCTTTGGACACTCTCTAATGGCTTAATATCTTTGTTATATTGTGGTGCCCAAAATTGCACACGATATTCAAGGTGAGGCCACACCAGTGCAGAGCAGAGCAGGACAATCACCTTCCTCGACCAGCTGTCGATTCTGTGCCTGATGCCCCCCAGAACACGGTTGGCCCTCCTGGCTGCCAAGGCACTGCTGACTCATATTCAACTTGCCATCAACCAGGACCCCCCAGGTCCCTTTCCATGGCACTGCTTTCCAGCATCTCATTCCTCAGTCTGTCCATACATCTGGGGTTGCCCCATCCCAGGTGTAGAATCCAGCACTTCTCCTTGTTGAACTTCATGTGGTTGGTGATTGCCCAGCCCTGTAATTTGTCGAGGTCTCTTTGCAGGGCCTCCCTGCCTTCGAGGGAATCAACAGCTCCTCCTAATTTTGTGTCATCTGCAGACTTGCTCAGTATCCCTTCCAGTCCTGTGTTCAAGTCATTTATAAAGATGTCGAAGAGCACTGGGCCTAAAAGGGAGCCCTGTGGAACCCCACTAGTGACAGGTCACCAGTCTGATGTTACCCCATTCACTATTATCCTTTCCGCTCAAACCATGAGCCAGTGGCTCACCCACCACATGATGTGCTTGCTGGACACTTTGTAACATACTCTCTTTTGCTGCAGCTCATCCTAAGGAAGAGCTTGGGTTCAGCTCTAGAATTATCTCTATTCAGTGAAAATCCTGCTCCCTTTTACAGCTTCACAAAGATCAGCAGGACTCTGCAGGGTGGCTCAGTAGCCACTTGGCCATAACGAGAAACTTAACTGGAAGTTAACTGTGGCAACTCAGCCTTGCTTCTAAATTCAGGATATAAACTGGGACTAATCCAAGCAATGTGAACCTTAGACATACCTACTGATAAATGCATTGTTTTCAGAGAGCGGTCCCTGCAGGCTCAGCCCTAATGGTTTGACCCCTTCAATATAGTCTGGCTACATCTTGCACTACTTATCACCTCTCTCCTCTGAGCCCCCTACGATGCTTCTGCAGCTCCAGGACAGCAAAATTATTTTATGTTGAAACCTGAGGGGAGTTGATTTGGTTCAAAGAGCACAAAATAACACTAGGACTGTGCTGTAGGACAGTGCATTTCAGCATGAAACTGAAAGTTTGAGTTATTTGCCCCAGTTTGTATCCTCAGGGCATGTGGAAGTGTCTGAGCTGTAAGTCCTTCCAGGACACAGCTGGAGGGCTACAGGGGACAAAAAGAAACTGACACAGCAGTGTCTTATCCACTCTTTTTGGGAGCACAAGCTGGTGTAACTTCAGAAGTGCACAGGGCTTCACTTGAGCCAGAACTAGTTGATACACTTCAAAAATGAGACTAAGAATGAACAAATGCTCTGCTACCATGTTTGCTTTGGATGACCATGCACACAGGGACCTGGGATTGTTCTTGAGAGCTAAGCTGCTTGGCAGTGTACAGTTGTGACTCATGCCCCAGACATTGTAAAGTAGAGTAGATGAAACACCTTCTGCCTTGGGTGGTCAAGCATTGGAACAGGCTGCTCAGTAGTGGAATCACCATCCCTGGAAGGGTTCAAAGAACATGTAGATGTGATGCTTAGGGACATGGTTTAATGCTGGACCTTGTGGTAGACCTGGTAGTGCTGGGTTAATGGTTGGACTTGATGATCTTAGAAACCTTTTCCAGCCCTAATGATTCAACGATTCTATGCAGCTTGCCTATTTGCAGTGGTCTAGAACTGGTAGCTGTTTTGGTAGAACCCAAAAAAACAGTTCAAATTATACTCATTGAAATGCTCTCTGGGCAAGACTCTCCTCTGAGATCAGGATATGTCACACTCAGCATTGATGTTTCACTTTTCCCACGTGAAGATCTCTCACAGTTGACAGTACCAAAGAGCAGGTATCAAAGCTCAGGGGTGCCTTGCAGATCCAAGAATAGTATTTTACCTCCTCACAGCATTTTACACAGGCTGCACTGTATACTACATATGGCATGGAAATGAAGCTGTCATTTTAGTAAGATTCCTTGTGATATTTCAAACTTCAAGAATGAACATTGAGCAACATATTTGTGTGACTGGAACCCCTTTGCGCTTGCAGTCTCCTGATTTCACTCATTTTTATGGGCTCATCAGTTGTTAGTCTTTCCAGTGAATCAGGTATTTCAACTTTAAATGTTACAGAAGTGGAAGGGTATAGAATTTTTTTTTTCTACAAGTCTAAGTGCTCTTTTTTTCCCCTAATTTTTATTGTTTTCCCCAGACCAACTTGTTCCTCAGTGTTTTTCAAACTGTGGTGTTGAAAACAAACACAAACTAGACAAGATTCTCTCTGTCTACCAAAAATTAAGTGTAACCTAACTGGAAGGAAGAAGAAGTGAAAAAAAGTAGCATAAATATGCTTCCAACCATACTTAAGGGCAAACTTCAAAGTAACTCCATGTGGGGTTCCAGAAGGTAGTTTGCTACACACACAGAGGCAGCAGTTCTGTGCAGAGCTGCATACATGAACATTAAAAAAAAAAAAAAAGTTTGGCTACTTAATTAATTTGTCTATAACTTTGATGTAGCTCTTATATTGCTAACGATATATGTGTCATGCCACTTGGGAACCGTATTTTACACTACTAGGCCAATATTCATTGGTATATCTTCTGGCCCTTGGAAGAGGCACTTCTAAGCAAGGCAAGAAAAGCAGAAAAGGAAATACTATGTATTTTTTTCATTTGAGTTCTTAGACATGCTAATATCTCCTAATACATCTTCTGAGTACCTGCACTCACCTGAGAACCCGCTCCATAAATAATCACTCTCACTCTGTAAAAATTCTTTCATAATCCAATTTGAGAGAGAAATGGTTTTCATTTCTCACCCCAGTTTTTCCATAATAAGCCTCAGGAGAGAAAAAAAAAAAAAAAAAAAAAAAAAAAGAAAAAAATTCCCTACCAGACAACTCTCCTTCTCCAGGCACTCACATCAGTGTAAACATATTGAACTCAAGAGAAGAAAAATTATCCCCACTGGCTCTGCTCTCGATGCCTTACATTCAAAGGACCAGTCACTCTACAGATATTGCTTCTATTGTATCCTCAATGGACAGTAAAACACATCCCTACAGGAGGAGGGAAAGAGAAGAGATAAAGTTTAAAGAAGTGAGAAAAAGCATGCAAGAAATTCAGATGCAAGAATAGAGACAGCTATTTCAATAAGCATAGCATGAACAGGCAAAACTGATGCTGAGGGCAATGACAGGTGTTGGAAAGGGCTAATTTTAGGGTTTGAACTTGTTTGGATTAGTTTTGCCAGAATAGTAAGCACAAGCTCAGTTACCGTCAGCATGATGCCTTTCCCTAGTAGTTTGACTATGCAGAAACAGTTGCTGTGGTCTAGGTTTTAGGTCTAGCTGAGATCTTGCACTGGCCTGTAAATAACTTCACATTTATTAGGCTTGAGAGGGATCTTCCCTGCAATGCAATTTGATAAAGATGAATGGAAGCGCAAAATAAAATCCTTTTCTGGTGATGTTTCTGGAATGTCAGGACTCACTGATAAATCATTAAGTGCCATACCCATTCCTGTTCTTTCTCTTCCTCTGTCCCACTCCAGTGGCAGAGTACATGAAATACTAAGTCTCCAAATAGGATCTGAGACTTCTGGGTCATGGCTTCCCAAGCTCCACGAGAAGAAAAGCATGCAGGCATATCATGGGGGAGGAGTCCTTGGCAGATAGATGCATTTGTGTCATACCAGTAGAGGCAGAAGTTGCTTCACTTCATATGGCCAAACTGCCAAGGCAGAGAGACTTAGTAATGCAGAAATCTGGAAACCTTTTGTGTGTTGGAGCAAAAATAAGCAGATAAACAATTAAGCAAATGCATTATACTAAACTCGAGGTCTTGATGCTGTGAAAGAAAATACTGGTGAATTTAGTTAAATACAGATTAGGCAAGCTGGGATTTTTTAATTGTTGCAGTTGAATAGGTGATTCCTTACAAGACTAAGCAATAAAGATCTCAAAAATGCTTCAAGTGTATCATGATCAACAGAATCTAGGGAAAGACTAACATATTTATTTGTTGAGCAGAGATTTACTGTCTAAACCTGCTGAATCTCTTCTATCTTGAAGTGACTGTAATCAGACTTCAAAGAACAGATCAGGCAAGCAATGAAAAGGGATAGGAATTTTCTGGAGACACACAGATTTTTTGGTTCTCATAGAGGTTTAATTCCTTTTCTTCTTAAGTTGGTATTAAAGCAAAGCTGCCTTCTTCTGTGGCCTGTAGTCAGCACAGTCCTATCTGGACTTTCTTGTTTCCATTAGGTTGACTTTGTATTAGATATACAGTATTAATTTGTTTTTCCCAAGTTTTAGCATTTAATACTTCTTCCTTCCAACAAACACTCATACATTAAACTGCTGGGATTGGCAGTGACCTTCAAAGAGAGCATCATCTGTCCCTTTCTTAGGCAGCTTCATTTTTAACCCTTGTCCTCTCACTCCTTCTAAAATGGTGACAAGAAAGTGCAATTCTGCCTGATGTACAGTATGATATAAACAGTGTAAATAGCTAAGTGTGAATACTGCAACTTAAGTTCCCACTGTTGCCTTCGGCAAAGATTTGTCAATGCTGGCAATTGATCCAGTTTGGCAGAAACCCATTAAACTGGTTCTGTTTGGTAGGATTTGTACAACACGATATCACTTTACCATTCATCCTCCTGACTGGGTCCCTGATAAGCTACCAAAATCATAAAATCATAGAATGTTTAATGTTAGAAGGGACCTTAAAGATCATCTAGTTCATCTAGTTCCAACCCCCCTGCCATGAAACCTTCCACCAGACCATGTTACTCAAAGTCCCATCCAGCCTAGTCTTGAACACCATCAGGGATGAGGAGTCCACAGTCTCTCTGGGCAACTTGTTCCAGTGCCTAACCACCCTTACACTAGAGAATTTCTTCCTAATATCTAATCTAAACCTTCCCTTCTTCAGCTTAAGGCCATTTCCCCTTGTCCTATAACTGTGTGCCCTTGTGAAAAATCCCTCTCCACCTCTCTTGCAGGCCCCCTTTAGGTGCTATCAGATCTCCCTGAAGTCTTCTCTTCTCCAAGCTGAACACCCTCAACTCTCTCAGCTTGTCTTTGTAGGAAAGATGTTGCATCCCTGTGATCAACTTAGTGGCCCTCCTCTGGAGTTGTTCAAACAGGTCCATGTCTTTCTTATGTTGGTGGCCCCAGAGCTAGACACAGTTCTGCAGGTGGGGTCTCACAAGAGCAGAGTAGAGGGGGAGAATCACCTGCCTCCACCTGCTGGTCATGATGCTTTTGATGCAGCCCTAGATGCAGTTAATTTTCTGGGCTCCAAGTGCTCATTGTTGGGTGAAGTTGAGCTTCTCATCCACAAACACCCCCCATTCTCTGTTCAGCCTTTATTTGTGCTTGGGATTGTTCTCACCCAGGTGCAGGACCTTGCACTTGGCTTTGTTGAACTTCATGAAGTTCACACAGGCCCACCTCTCTAGCCTGTCAAGGTCCCACTGGATGGCATCCCTATCCTCCAGCATGTTGACCGCATCACAGAGCTTGACAAACTTGCTGAGGGTGCACTCAATCTCACCCTCCATCTTACTCATAAAGATGTTAAAAAGTGACAGTCTCAATACTGACCCCTGTGGAACTCCTCTCCACTTGGACATTGAACCATTGACCATGAGTCTTTCAGTGCGACCATCCAGCCAATTCCTTTTCCACTGAGTGGTCCATCTGTCTAATCCATATCTCTCCAGTTTAGAGATAAAATGCTGTGGTCTAGAAATAAAAAGAAGGAAGAGAAAGGAAGAGCAGCCCCATGCTCCATTAGGAATTACTCCTCTGCAAGTGTGGTGAAAAGGTGGAGGAAGGTTCAAATATCAGAGGTACACAAAAGGTAGTTACACAGCCGAATGTACAGAAAAGAAAACCAGGAAGGAAAACCATAGTGATGGTCAATGGTCACAATATGTCAGAAAGATCTATTACTTTTCCTCTGCTGAGAATTATGTGTTTTGCTGTGACACAGGCATAATTAAAAAGAGCTGGATGAGACCTCCAGCACTCAGACATCATCCACCCAGCTATGCCAAACAGCATGACTCAGACCTGCAACACCATTTAGTCTCCAAGTCCCATTAAATAATATTAAAAACAATTTTGAGAGCTATGCCCTCACAACAAAATTTCCTTTCCCAACAGCAGATTCTCACTTGTAACTTACTGATGCTTTCCCATTCTTCCACTCCTCAAGTTTAATTTCCCAAGCCTTCTGCTTTCTCTTCCTTATGCACTCACTTTCCAGTAGGTATCATCTGGAGGATGCACCATTCTTCTCAGAAATAATACAATATACTTCTGCATATGATATGAGATGTCCAAGGGAACTCATTAAAAAAACAAGACAAAGATCTCACTCTCCAACCAAGTAAGGCAGGTCAAGTTTAGCACAGAGCAGTAAGTAAAATGCCACATCCTGGCTCTACTGCTTATGCAGAGAGTAAGGATATACCCAATAAAACAAAACTTAAACCATTAACAGAGTTGTGAACTCTATTAGGCTTTGGCTTATTGCCTTTGCAGGAGCACACTGTACCAGTCAAGCACAGAAATTAGACATACAGGCAAATGATCTGGGATATGGTGGCAGAGTGCGATCTTTCAGACCTTTGGAGCTATTTAGCTGCTCTCAAAACACACACACAACAACTCTGATAATTACACTCACTGCAAAACCTAGGCATGGAGCACTGGAAGCCTTTTAGGGGCTCTTCATCATTTCCTGCCTTTGCCAGAATAGGGCCAATTTACTCCTATTTCAGCAAGCTTGGGCAGAGTGAGAGAAGAGAGACTGGATTGTCAGCATTATTGAAAAGATTCATGATTAGTCACGCTCACTTGAAGACAAGTTACTTGCCAGACGCTACACCACTCATTAGAAGACCTGCAAGCTGGCAGCCCTCCAGCAGCTGCGAAACAGCTCCAGAGCTGGAAGACCTGAGAGGATCCCTGAAACCCCATGCTATCCCAAACACTGGAGTGCAAAAGGCAAGGTCAAGCATGCCTGGGTGTGATTGGTACCCAAGAATTCATCAAATAACTCTCATGTTCTACAGTGAGAAGAAAAAAGAAAACATTTCATTACCCAGCTGTTGCTAACGCATTAGTAATGCCTTTTGAGGCTAGTATGAAATTGTTGTCTTTATATGGCACCCTTTGCTTGCGAAAGCTCACATTTGGGTGGCCAGAAGACTCTTTCAGTGATCTGGGAACTTGGACTGTTTCTTAACATAATTCAGCTCTGATCTGCTTCCTACAGGAGACGTTGTTGAAAATGCCCTGCTAGCTCAGGCCCACAAGAGCTAGTTCCCCATTTGCAGTGTAATTTCCATGCCCTTGGCTTTGCAGTTGCTCTTATGTGAGGACAGAGTGTAAATAGGATTTCATTCCTCTCCCCTACATGCTTGATATGCTTCTCTTTGGTTTTGCCCCTTCTTGTTCAGTGCCACCTCAAGCCAAACTGTCCAAATTTTTCCAGCTGTCTCAGCACTTGATAGATGCTGACTTCCCATTCCCACTCCAGAAGCATCTTGACAACCAGATGTTCACATGCACCTTACTACATGTGCAGGCTAATTTAAAATAGGGATGTAAGAAGCAGCATTAGCACTGCTAACCACGTTTAGCTCCCTTAACTGAGGCACTTCATGGGATGCGCAGAGGCGAGGGTTGGTGAGACGACCAAGCCAGGCCAGCAGGTCCCTGGCTGTCAGCTACACAGTCCTTCTCCTCTCCGTCCCTCTCATCTCACCATCACCCAGTTCAACTCTCCTATCCCCCTCCCAGCTCCAGCTCTTGCATTCATTTGATCCCTCAAGTATTCAAAAAGCTAACCAAGCCCTGCTAGCTCCCACAGCAGTCCACACAGTGACAGCCCTACTGCATGACTCTCTTGGCAGTGTGTGCTACCCCGTTCTTTGACCTGTAATTGCACATTATGACTTTCCACGACAAACCTGACTAAGAGCTTCCTACACCTGCCCACTCCCAGCTGTTTGCTGCTGTGTCCTTCCCAGCTGCTTTTCCAGTGAGCAGATTCAATTGAGCCTGTGACTACTATCTAAAAATGGATGGGTGTTGATTTCTTTTTTTTTCCTTTTCGGAAGGAAAGGAAGTGATTTGGGTCATTATAAGCTAACACACCAAGCTGAGAAGCAGTAAAATTGGAGCTGAGGGGAAAGGTTTGGGGAAGCAGGACAGAAACATATGATTAAGATACAACATGAAAAGACACTGAAGGCTTGGCCTTCTATATCTGTGCAGAAATACAAAATAAATTTGAAAAATCCTGGTGTAAAGTGTAACACTTTTCCTTTCATTACTGGAGCATCTTTTGACAGCTTTATTCCATTTGCTGACTGAAATTAAGGTTGTGAAGGTTTTGGATTGAGCACATATTCCTTATAAAATATTACTGTATTTCTCTCTTGCTTCTAAACTATTCAAAAACCTCACAAGTGAAACATGTAAGGTACAGCAGCCTGGACTCCCTCAGCTGACAATGGTCTGATTCACATCCTGTGCTTATGCACAGCACTATCACTGGCTTCCACCACTGAAAAATTCAGCTTTTAAAAATAAAATAATCCATATTTTGAGGAAAATGAAGATTCAGTATAGATGTTTTCTCCAGCCAGAACTTACAGTTGAAAGATTTTATCCTCTTCCTTCAAGTATGCAGTGTTACTGAGATCTCCAGATGTGGGACTCAGGAGTGCAGTTACAGGAGCCGGGGTGGTGGGTAGGGCCCATTCACTTCTGAGGAGCCATATTCATGCACATGTCCAGGGTGTGCATATTCAGCACATATTTTAGACAGCTGTTAATGCTGGTGTGACTTGGACAACATTTTAAAATGCAGTTTCTCCCTTTCCTCACCACAGACACATCCAAAGCACTTACAGTGATAAAATTTCTAACCATTTCCCTGAAAAAATGACCTTTTATCACCCTTAAAAATCCCCCTTCTGTTCTATCCTTCTTTGCTGTCAGCATGGATGCTGGCCACCTGCCTGCTCCCACACTGCCATTCTGGACTGCCTCTGATCAGCAAGGACTCTTTCTTTCTGTATAGAAGGTCTCACTGGCCAAAGCTGAACCTTTCAGTCACAGATCCATGTTCAGGGTTTTCTGGAGACTTGTGGAAACAACATGAAGCCTTGCACAGACCTGCCACATCCCATTGACTGGAGAGGGAGCATCCAGCTTGTCTTGGGCTAGTGCTGGTATGTTTTCAGTAGGCGGAGGGCAGACAGCAAGTGTGAGAGCGTAGGACGTGTGAGCTGCAGCAGAAGGTTAGTGATGAATACCAAAGAATCCCAAAATTATGAGTTGTAACCCACAAGTGGTTCCAGTGGAGTTTCCATTCAGGACTGTGATTCAGAAAAGCTGCTGTGACAGGCAACAGCGTATCAGCCTAAAGTTGCCACTAAAACCATCTGTGACAATCAGCCTCTTCTCAGATGCGTGATTACCTTGCCCCCATGGTTTTCCGTTAACTACCATCTTGCTCGCACATAAAATGTTGAGAAGGCAAGAAACCAGAAAACTGTAGCCTCTGGCAGAACTGGTCTCAAAGTTACAGCACAAAACCCATGGCAAAAGGCATTGGCTACTTCCGGAGCTGTAGAAATGATTCGTTGCTCCTCAGGAGCAACCTAGTCTGGAAACGGGCTACACAGAAGGTGAGCGGAGAGTGCTGGAGCCGTGCGAGGCTCACCATGAGATGGCAGCCTTCCCCACCTCCTTTGCATGCCCCGAATGCTGGGAAGATGTGCCAACCCCAGCCTCAGCACAGAGCAGATCTGTCTTCCCGACAAAGATGTGCTGCCAAGATTTTAACAAAGGNTGGTAAAAAAAAAAAAAAAAAAAAAAAAAATTCAGCCTTGCTTTGCAATCAATACATAGAGTGATTCCTTGGTGAAATCGTTTTTCTTCATTGAAATAAAACCCAAATCCAACAATTATGTATTTCCAGTGCGTGTTCTCCCCACACAAACCTACCCATTGCAGATTGGCCCCACAACTGAAATGTGGCTCAGCACAGCACATCAGCATCTCCCTGGTACTACTTTGCATGCAACAAAGGCCTCTGAACACTGCCAGCCACATCTCAGAGGGAAGAGCTCCATCATGGGCTGAGGGGCAGCAGGAGCTGTTGTGGTATCCCATTCGAAGGTTCCCACGTCTCCGGTGCCTTCTGGAAGCACATGCAACATGATGTCAATGGAAAGTGCTGGCATGAAGGATCAGGAGTACAGGGCTATTGGCCCCATGGCAATCCACTTCTGGGAAATGGTTTATGTTGCAGAGCCTGTCAGGTCTTACACTGTGGAGCAACCTGTGCCACTCCTTCTTTATGGACACAAGGAAATCAGGCAGAGCTTTACCTCATTCTGGTCTCACCTGTATGTTATTATCACAGAGAGCATTCAGACGGATTTGGAAACATCCAAATATCTTCCTACTCCTGGTAGTTGTGCTAGTAGGAGGACACAGACACTTCAAAACCACAGAGAAATAAAGGAAAAAATTCATCCACAGAGCTGACTAGTCTCTTTTCTTAAACAGACGGAGTGACTCCACATGTAGAATTGTGTCTATTTAAGCCCATTTCAATGAATTTTGATTTGAAAGTGCACTAATGTGAACCTGGAGAATCAGCGTTGCCTTGGATGAGTCAGAGAAACTCTCATGTGTTAGGTGCTGACTTCAGTCACACCGCTGTGACTCTGGGCTCTCACACCTCTGCAGGTAACAGTGTGATTTCAGTGGGAAAATTGTGCAACTGTGATCAAAATCTGCCTCATTCACCCCAAGGTGATGTACTGGTCTTACTGACAGCAGCATCTGACCTCTCGCAGCTTCAGTCTTCACTGGGTTTACATGTGAACAGAGGTCGGCCGCTGAGCACACCACTGACAACAGGAGGTGACAGGATAAATAAGCAGGACTTGCCTCCAAAATCAGCTTCACATATGCTGCTGTACAGCTGTGTCAGCAGGGATGTAAATGTGGCACAGCCTGCTCCCTTCTCCAGGTTCTCCGACCTTCGTTTTCAGAGCTAGATCCAGAGTAACTTCATAGCCTTCAACAAAGCAATTCCCAACTGACTCTTGCATAAAGAGGGACTGAATCTGTCCCTTCGGTTTTTCATTAATGCCACACTTGATGGCTTTCTAATTGTGCTAGAGAGTTCCTGTGCCTTTCACAACTTTCTTCAGGCTATAGGTACAGTGGATGACTTTAAAATCATGGGCAGCAGCCAAGCTTGTATACAGAAAACATTCAAATATAGATGACTTTTCACCTTTACTTGCCAGAGGCCAAATTCTTTCAAACAATGATAAACCTTATTTAACCAGGAAGTCTTCAAATTCTGGAGTGGGCCTAAAGGTCACAAGGTCTGAGATGACCTTGAAAAGTGACTTTTATCTGGGTGAACATCCTGGGGGCTAAAGGCTCAAACAAATATGTTCTGATATCTAATTCTCCCAAGAGCAGGTCTCTGGTGCTAAAGGTTATATACTTAGTGAAATATTCTCTGCAGGCATGCAGAGATGGGAGACATTGTATGTATTTCCTCATAATTACAAGGGATTACTCCTAATTAATAAATACAGGTCTTTAGGAGGAGGATGATTTGCAACTTGAAGGGTATACAGGTTTCCTGCAAAATGCATGGGACTTGGTATGATGATTTCAGAGGATCAGAACATGCAAAGCCAGAGGCAGGATGTTCACTAATCTTTAGGTCTGAACATAGAGATTTTGTTATTTTGCAGGAAAGCAAGCAAATAGGAAGAATGCAATTGCATTGAAGGCACTTACACACAGAGCAGAAGCAGGCTGTGAGTGAAGCTACTCCTGCCCATGCTCACAGAACTAACATGCAGGCCAAGCAAACAAGGCAGTGGAGGCAGAAGGCAAATGAGTGAGCCGGGTGAGAAAAGACATGCACTAGGATTGGAGATCAGAAAAAAAGATGTGGAAAGAAGAAAAGCAGCAGCGGAGCTAGGAGGCTGCAAACCTCTAGTGTCCCAAGGCACAGCATGACTAACAGGCTAAGCATGCAGGGCTGGGTGGAGCGCCACTGGGCAGTCACCCAGGCAGGGCAGCCCCACTGCAATTCCATTCATCTGAGGGAATTTACTCCAAGGATTAATTGCAGCAAGAACGACATAGGTAGTAAGGCGCTTTTGAGGTGCCTGCGTATTGCTGGGCAATCCATAAAGACTCTGACCATGTATATATTCTGGCATTCAGAAATGTCTACCTCTCACTGACTTTTAAAAGTGGCTTCCTTTTGCTTGTAATTGTAGCATCTCATTCCATTTGCTTTGACACTGCAGTCTGAAACTCTGTGATACCTAACCCTACATCTTCTCCTGTATTCTTTGTCTTGTACTGAGCCTGGCCAGACCTGAGATCCCTACAGTGCATCCAGCAGCTACTGTGCTTCATGTCCAGAGGTCCTGTGTATCTATAAACCCCTTGTGATTCCTCACCAGCATGGGTTATAAATATGTGCAGGTAACAAGCTGTGAAGTTAACCTGAGGACTCCTTCTCTGCAACAATCTTCCTTGTTTTCCTGCATGCTTTTTCTCCTTCGATTCAGGTCTCTTTAACTCTGGTGTTATCCTGGTTACTTGTAGACATGTAAGTGCATCACACATCTGAATATTGGCATTTTTACTCCATAATAAAATGCCACTTCTATCACAGCCAGAGTAGGCATTTAGGAGGTGCTTTAATTCATCTTTCTTGTGTATGTTGGAAACAAAAGGATGCATACCAGGAACTAGAGACAAGTCTCAGTAGCCTATTCATTACTACAGAAAATAACGGAAAAGCTTGCCTTAGGACAGTTGTTCTGTTCCTGTAGATCATTCCTGTATTATGTGTTTGATGCTGAGAGTGCATGTGAATGGGGGTAAAAGGACCATTGCTAGCAAGTTGCATGGGGAGACACCTTGTCTCACTAATAGAATATGCCACATAGAAAACTCGGTCTTAAATCCTGTTTCTGATAAGGACTTGAGTACTTTATTCTTGTCTGGGTATGTTTGCTTCCACTTAGAAACCACAGTTCTTTTTTTCTTTTTTTCTTGAGTTGGTCATTTAAACCCTTTAAAATCTCTCCCAAAGAACATTTAACAGAGAAGGTGGGGTTCACACCCACATCATCCTCCTGTCCATTAGCTCAACATTTAGAGCATAACTAAATACCTTGATTCCTCAGGCAGTGGAGGATACCAAGCCCATGCCCCTGAGGCCCTGACTGGACTGACCTGCAGGGCTGACTAGGAGGGGAGAGCCAGCACACATAAACCTGCGGTCACTACTGGTTGTGCTGAGCCCACACCACCTCAGTAAAACCACAACACCAAATCAGTAAATAAATCAATAGCACTACTCTCACTAGCAAGCTGGGCTGAAAGTCAGACAACACAGGACTAGAAAGGACAAGCAAGGCAGATCCTGAGGTGATACCACTGTAGTCAAGACAGGTCCCTTACTGAGTATATGCAGGCAGAGCTGTGCTGGAGATAGGTTGGTCCCATTTGATTAAATAAAGGCTGAAATCAGATATAAGACTCAAACTGTGTGTTACAAACTGCTTCAGTGCCCCCCTTCTTTGTTACTGGTCTCTTGCCTTCGACCACATCATTAGCCTTCATTTCAGGAGGCAGCTCCTTTTGCTCTACTCAGTCACAGATTCATACACGAATGGCTCTGCCCCATCGTCTGCAACTTCTCTTCATGTCTCTTCCCTTGTGTCCCTTCCCCAAGGCCTATTTCTCCTTTTTCTGAACAAGGTGTTCTTGAAAGGTTGACGTGCTCCTGTGTGCAAAAGCAGATCTTGATGCATTTGAGAAAATTTACTTGAGCACAAAGGTTGCTGGGGATGGCAGGTGCCACCAGGGCCCAGTGGCAGCACATTTGAGAATTTGAGATCCATGTTTTTGCATACAGCATCTAAATTCTATTGCAGCATTAGCCACAAATCTTAAAGCATAGCCCCCCAGACAGCAGAAACTCTCTTCAGAGGGATATTGGCTGTCTCTGGTACCCGTGCGTTTCCAGGGAAAATGTGTGCTTTGCTGGTCCTCTGAGAAACATGGACATCCAAAGTAAAAAATGCTCAGCAAAGAACTGTTACTGAATTAGTAAAATAAAACCTGATGATGTTATTCTGTATAACCAGGCAATACCACCCTGATACAGATTGGTAGCTATATTCAAGGCTTGCAAACAGCAAAGCATTACTCATCTACAAAAAAAGGTGTCACAGCCTCGTTGCAAGGCTGTTTTTTTTTTTTTGCTATACATCAACAGATTACATAGAAAAGACTTCATTTAATTGCAAAACTCATTCAAAACAGGTTGGTGTAAGATACTATATTAATAGGGCATATGTTTTATAATTTTATAATTTATGGATATGTTTTATAATTCTGTATTGTTCACGTGTGGCCCAGAATTTATACCTGTAAATTTCTCCTCTAAATTCTCCTGGCATTTGTATGAATTTTTTACCCTATCACTTCACCAATGTGTTTACATACCCTTTCCACACTTAAATTGGTTTTGAACGTCAAAGAATCCTTGAGTCAGAAAGTTCTCTGAATGATGTCTAATCAAAGACTAAGCAGTCTTTGCAGGCTTTTTCTTGGTAGAAAATGGCAATAATTCATTTTCAGCTGAGGTTTCTTTTCCTTTGGGCACACATGCACACAAACACATCCTAATATTAGCTGTGTCAGACAAATTTGGGAGCAGGTAGGCTAAGCAAGATGGATATGATGGTGGTGGTAGGTCAGTTTTCAGTGGTGAGGCCCAGAGTTAAAAAGTTGTTTACAATATTCCTTATATTCAGCCCTAAATCGCACTGCTGGTTTTATTCATGTGCATCAGGTTTTCAAGATTTCTGAGGTATGAGAAGTTAAATAGGAAACCTGGTTGTGCGTAATGGCAGGTGGAACCTCCAGGCCCTCAATGGCTTTATCTAACCTGTGCTTGGTGCTATTGCAGCGTAACTGGGGGACCAGGAATGATGGAGGGGAAAGGTATTAGTGTGCTTACCTGAGCCCTTCTCTGAGAGGATGGGAGGATGTGGTCAGAGAGCACATGTGGAAGTAGAGGTTTGCAAGCTCTCCTGGGCTGGTTGCTACAAACCTAGGCTGTGAAAGGTGATTCTAGATGTATCTGTGTTGTTTATTAGACCCTGGCTGATACTCAGCTGACACTGCAAAATCATCTTTTGAGGAATTGATGCATATTTACACTCCTCTCTTTAAAGTAACTAATAACAATAATAACAAATAATAATTAAGACCATTCTTCTGGGAAAGAAAATAAGCACATGGAACAAGAAGAGATTTATTGCCAGAACAAAAATGATAGCAAATTGCTTTAAAATCAGTTCTGAGGTGGAACACTTCCTTCTAATCACGAAAGGTTATTGACGCATCTGGGAAGAATGCATATGCATAAAGATTCTCCCATTCTAACAGTTTTCTACTAAAGGACCCCACAACTCTTCACTCATTAAGTTGGTTAGAGCATGATGTTAATAACACCAAGGTCAAAGGTTCGATCCTCGTACAGGCCATTCACTTATGAGTAGAACTTGATTATCCTTGTGGGTCCCTTCCAATTCAGAATATTCTGTGACTCTGTGACTGCACTGACTTTGCAATATGTGTTTGTACTCTTGTACGTGTAAGTGGTGAATGAAAGACTTGTGGGATGGGGTAGCAAATGGAATAACTGCTGAAGTTGTCCAGTCTGTCTTATTAAGACTTCCATTTCCCCCTTAAAATCATTTCAGCTTTCAAGCTGGACTTAAGATGTCCAGTATCTGTCCCAAATTGACTTAAACCTCATCTAGAGAGTGCATCAGCTTGTGATGCATATTGGAGCTAGGAGAAGAAAGGCAGAGGCTGTTCAATGCAATACCCTCAGAAGCCCTTCCAGCATATCCATGTGGTTAGTCCACACTTAGCTTCTTTGATGGATTGCCCTCAAAGGAATCACCACTTAGTTCCAGTAATATTTGAGAAATGGGTGCTTATCAATAGGAATTGGCTGGATAAGAGCTCATTTGATACACCCAGCCAAACTGATACTATGAGTTGACCGTAGTGTTTATTTGGGAGTAGTCTGGTTGGGCTCAGTGGTCTTAAAGGTCCTTTCCAACCTATCATTCTATGACCTACAGGGAAATACTCTGTTTCTCCCCTGTTAAAGTGAGTTAGGTTTGAAATGAAATTGCTCTGAATAAGCATACTCCACTGATCACTGTGGCAAAGATATTGTACGTTGTAAATTCTGCCCTGTTACTAATCACAGGAGATCCTTTGGTGACAGTAAGGCAAACGTGGGCTGAAGATAGATAGTATCTCTTCATGGCCAATACAGCACTCTGTGTTTGCTGTGGAGCCTTGGAGTTCTCTCACAAGTTTTTGTTAGTATACAAGTGAAAGTTAAAGAAATTAAATAATGAAAAGAAATTCAGATTATTTGCCCCATGAAAAATTCCATGTATGTTTTGTCTCTAATCAGAATGAAAGTTAATGCATCAATATTATTGGAGGAATATCAAGTTCCCCCAAAATACTTTCCTAAATGTAATGTAAAAATGTTTCAATGTTATCACATAAAAAGAAAGTGTTTGACTATTTCCAAATCCAATTCATTCTTATGGCAATGCATATCACTGAAGGTCAATTCAGCTGAAGTCACACTCAGCACCTTGACAAGGTCTTGGTAGTCCACTGTTTTCTGTCATTCATTTTCCCTGTTGGATTGAACTTCCTAGACAAACTATACTTCCTATAATGTGTCTGCAAGGGTTCCCTTAATACCTGCTACAGGTCTCAGAATGCAGATAATGGAACATTGCTGAAAAAAATGCCAAAAAACCCCAGAGTTTGATTTTCCTGAAGAACACATACAGAAAAAGAAGATAGTTATGAAAAATTAAGATTTGTAGAAACTGCAATTCCAGTGGAAGTTTTCCACGTGAGCAAGAGCAAAACCAGCTATTTGTCATATTGACAGTAAACTGGAAAGCTAAGGAAATAGACCTGGACTGTCACGCGCCCTGCTCATCCCACCCATTGTGGTTCCCTCCTCTTTCTTATCTCTGGCAGCATTTGCCAGCTCTAGAGGGAAATCTTCCTCTTTTCCTAAGAGGAAAGCAGGCAGGTGCCCAAATTACAGCGTAAAAGGAGGAAGAGACGAATGAACTTCCTGGAGACTTCAATTTCCATAGCTCTTCTTCTGAGCAGAGACAAAAATGCAAATGCATGAGCCAGGAGTAACTGAAGAAAATAAAGAAAAGACTGCTCTGAGTTCTTCCTTTAATCTATTCTCTCAGCCAAAGATTAAATTACCATTTAAATGCCGCTGTAGAAGAGCTAATAATGTTGCCTTTATGTTTCAAGGATCCTCTCTCTTGATAATACATTCTTTTCAGCTTCAATTAAGGAAAGCTGTGGTTCCAATCGTCTCTATGCTGAAGATCCCTGTTTTTTGACATCCACTAGCTGGTTGCCCTGTTGTTCCCTCATTGATTTCCTGCAGTGCTTCAGGTAGTGATTCAGAAACAGCTGAATGTGAGGATATACTCCTGTAGTTAGAGAGAATGGAGCTGTACTTTGAGGTCTTTATGAAATTATGCCAAGTGGTTTGTGATTTCCAACTTCTGGACCCCAGGGAGAAATCTGAACCCCTAGCTCAGAGTTGAATAAAAACCATGGTACTGTATTATTATCCAAGAAAGCATTTTTGGACTACGTTTGAAAGCACACTCTCCCTCCTGATTAGGAGATTGTGTTTTCATTGCCATTTTGAAAGGATTTAGCTATCTCTGAGGTTATCCTGCAGACTGCCCAGGCTTTTCAATTGTAAGTTATGTGTACACTAAGGAAGAAATCAAAACAAATGCATATTTGTCTTCAGCACCAACAATGGTGTCAAGTGAAAGACAAACACAGCCAGAACAGCAAAAGAAATAACAAAAGTACTCACAAAGAACTGAGCCAGTATATATAATGTTTTAAAGGGCTGGTAATTATTCAGCAAAAAAATTCCCATGTCTGCAGATTGCAGCGGGAAAGGATTTGTAGAGTGGTGTATCAGAGTCCAAGTGAGGATAAGGCACGGTCCAACCTATCAATGGTGTTTGCTCTTGATTTTCCCCATCCTCACAGGTCATTATTGACAGTCCTGGTTCAGATGACCCACTAGAGCTGTATTACCTTTTTGTGCAGTTGGTCCTACACTGTTTTGGACAAGCAGGGGAGAATGTGTCCAACTGACCAGGGACCCAGCAGGGGAAGAAGTCCACCCCAATTTCCTCTGAATGCCCTAGTCAGCTTCTAGGAGTTCTCTCTATTCAGCTCAGATAGGCTGAGCACATCTGGGATGATTTGTGGCAACTCTGAGTCAGCTCCCTGGCTCCCCTGGTCCAGGAACATTCCTAAAGGGAACCTGCTTCCAGAGGCAGTTATCTCCCCAACATGCAAGGCGGAAGTTCATTTAGGCCCTTTCATATTTTTCTTCCATCAAGGTCTTCTTCACTGCTAGCTCAGGGTATTTACATATTCTGTATTCCCACTAATGAACCCTTTATGAAGATAAAGGCAAGCAAGAATGAGACTCTAGGGACAGATTTGCTGTAGAAAGCAACAGATCCTCACCCGTAACACAGGTGTGGTTGGCATGGCCTCTTTCCCAGTGCTCAGACCTTCCCAGAGAGGCCACAGTGGAGCTGTGTTCTGACTTTCGTGCATTAATTAATGGCTGGAGTTTATGTGACTTGTGGAAAAGGAGAAGGGCCTGAATCTACTTACAGTCTCTGTTCAGCTCTGTGTGCACCCTCTGTAATTTGGGAAGCTCCTTCTATGAACTACCTCACTTATCTCAAAGTCCTGAATAGCTCCACACCTATACACTGCAAAACAGACCAAAAGAAGCAGACTGGAGGGCTCTCAGTTACACAAGATCACTGACTAGCCCTTCCATGAATCCCACAAAGGTCTTGTGGAAATAGGTTTTGCAAGCCAGTTCTGAGAAAGGTCAAAGACCTCTGTCCTGCAACTGAGTATGTGAAAAGATGCCTCCTCATAAATGCTGTCATTATTACATTGCAGTAGCATTGCAAACACTATGGCCTTGCACACACTAGGAGGAACTTCAGTGTTCCATGTCATGTCTCAGTTCCGCCTTTGGTAGCATTCCTTGGAAACATCGAATCAACAGCAGGGAGCCAGGCTCCTGCATTTTTAGCATGTGTCCACATGGACGCAAACTCTGTAGAGCTTCAGACAAAAGCAAAGCTGCTGTTGGAGCATCTCAACACTTTACTCAGCCTAAACCCAACTGTCAGCCAAGACACAGAGGTTCCTCTGATATTTCCCCAGGATTGCTGATGCAGTGAGGCACACTCTGGACATCCACCCCACAGGCTGACCAGTCTGGAACCCATGCAAGATTCAGAGACAGCTGCTCAGAGTGCCGCTGAAGGAAAAGCACCACTCACCTTATCCTCTTCTTATATGCTTTAGCTAACTAGCTAGAAATCTCACTCTGAGTGTAGCCAAGCAAAAATAAATTGAACCCTCAGTTCCTCCTTTATAAAGAAAGGCTTAAACTATCAAGATAAGGGATTGCTTTGAGCATTCTATGTGTACAGGAATGGAGGTGAGGTGCAAGACTCCCTAGCCTCACATTTATTATTCTCCTTAGAAAAAGAGACATCTTTTGAAACCTTTTTGGGTAGTGCATGGACTTGCACTTGCGCATCATAGCTCTGCCGTGTCTAGTAAGATGCTTCATCCATTGATGGAAAGAGCTGCCGACCTCTTCCTTTTCTAGTCTGTTTCAGTAATATATGAAAGCATAGAAACCTAGGAGTTTGTATCTTAACAAGGAGGCTCGCATGGCTAACCCAGGTGTCAGACATTACAGAATTTATCCTGGCAGCGCTCTAGACAACCTTTGCATCTGTTTCTCCTTCATGTGTACGTGAATCTCTTTTACCCGACATTTCATAGGAAAGGAAAGAGATGCCTTCCCACATCCCCTCTTTTTTCCTGAAGACATTGTAGGATAGTCTGAGCAGAAATTTTAAACACATTATCACAGAAAAGGTCAAAAAGTTAAGTTCTCTTTAGGTTTTCATTGCAGTGAAGTACAATAGTGGTTAGCCATATAGCAAAACGAGCATCTGAATTTATCTCTAAGCTCTCAGACTGATACAAATAGCTACACACCCTTCAATTGTTTTCAGATCCTTTAATTTATTCTTTGGTTTTCCTGGTAAATTAATCTATGCATCTGTCAACTCACAATGCAAAAACTCACAGGACTTCATGGCCAATTAAACTCTTCTGGCAGAGGAAGAGCTTCTAAAGTTGGAGTAAATTGTATTAAAAGCTATTACAAAGCCTTTCCACAATGTCATAATGGGGGAAAAAAATGTCACCTTGCATTTGGACCAAGCTGCAAAAATCTCACTGTATCCATTCAAAGATCTTACATATCTTTGCTTTCCGTGATGGGTAGAGAAAGGAAATGAAGTAGTTATGTGAGAATAAATATCAGTGATGCCTTATATTCCACAAATCTGTGTTTTGTGGTTTATGATAATCTTCAACTAAATTTGTTGCTGTAGCTGGGGCACTCATATCATCTCTCTTCTTTTGCTGACAACATATGAATTAATTTGCCAGACTTTCTGTACTTGGGCCATTCATAGGAAATATTTCTGGACTTTTGCATCTCCACCTGGGTACTTACGTTCTTGAAACAGTAACATTACTGTCTCACATTTGTTTTCCTTTTTTGTCTAGGGTTCAGTTTGGCCAAGAATAGAAAAACTGTTGGTGAGGGATGACCAGACAGACTGATCACAACACGTGATCACATAATTCTCATTTCACTAGGAAATCAGGCTGAGAAGTGAACAGTTAATTAAAAGCAATTCTGTTTCAGTGTGACTTCATAGACTGTATATTTCCTAACAACTTTAAAAATTTATCTGGAAATACGCTTGAAGAAATACATGGCATTAGATGTATGACTCTTAGGAGTCACATTTGCCTGGACTGAGGTAAGCTGATCCACTTAGGATCACAAAGAACATTTTCTTTTCACAATATGGTAGAAACAACTGGGGGTTTTATCTTTTTTTTTTTTTTTCCCCCTGGAACAATGAACAGGAGTTATCTCTTACATTCAAGTGAGCATGGCCCCAAAACATTTCCTGCATGAATTCCCTATGGAGAAGGCAGGATGTTTAGGAATCGTGATGCTGAGGACAAAGGTTGATCAAAATACTGCACCAGTCCACTGCAGAAGTGGAATAATGGCTTCAGTGTTATTTTCCATCAGAGAAAACCAAAAATAAAAGTAGTTCAACTTTGTTCAGTGGCGAGCCAACAAAAATCACTTTTGAGTCTGACAGAAGTCTGTTTCAAGTCCAGGACATGTCCAGACAAGAGTGTATTTCTCACATCCTCGATCTCCAATATGAAACTAATAAATTTTTGAAAAATCTGTGCCGCAGTCAGTTAACACATATATTGCTCAGTGACAAAGCAGACTGTTTGATCTTTGCTCTAAGGGTAAAGCACCATTTCAGGGTTGCTTGGCAGCTCTGTTTTCCTTCCCTTAGAAAAAGAGATGGATTCATTTAGAATCGCAGGCCATGAAGAAGGGAGCTCAGGTGTGGCACAAATGGCAGGTGGCTAGAGCTGACTTGACAGCAATTAAATGTACAAATCTTTGATTAGGCTCACGGGAATGGAGTCATTAGCTACAGTGAATGGACCAGCTTGCTTTCCACTGCCTCATTAGCCATAATACTGATATTACTTTAAAAAGCCTGGAAAAAAGCCCTCCTATACAGAGTTAGGAAAGCTGAGTTTCAGGGGAAAAAAATAAGCTAGTGTAAGCACTTTCTAGCCAAACAAACAGAGCCTGACTTTTCTGGTGACTGACAAAAAAAGCCTCATGTTTGCTGTACTGTGAAATAGCCCCCTATCCAGTGCTGCAAGCAATGCATTCACAGAGATCAACAAGTTGCTTTTGGCCACTGAAATTCACTAACGACCTCATCAGGCAGTGTCCTGCTGTACTAAAGTTCCGAATATTGGTGCCTTTAACAACATCCTACCCTGCAAGAGAAGACCTTTGGTCAGTCACACAGTGGAATTATTAGGCTGCATATAAGTTGCACATAAATCTCCAAGCTAGTGGGCTTAGCCTAGGGAAAGATTTGGCTTGGGCTTTATTTATCTTCCTGCAACATGACTGGTTGAAGAAGGGCTGCAATAACAACATTCTGCTATAAATTAATATTCTCCCATCCCTAGCTCTATGCTTGCTATTTCATGGAAAGTTCATAATGAAATAATTTGTACCCACTTGCCCTTTCTCTTCCATTCTTCCTTTGATACTCTCTATCCCACCACATTATTTTCTCTGACCTGCTAAACCACAGTCCTCTGAACAAAGTGAATCAGAAGAAGCACTTTCCTCCATGGCCCTCATTTAGGGGTTCACGCCAGCAAGTTGATGGCACAAAAGCAGTCTGGGACATAGTGAGGGCAGTGGCTTCTCCCCTCTCACACTGCTCAAGCAACAGGCAGCACAGATGAAGCAGGGACTGAGGGAAGTCATTTTTGTGAGCTGGTGACCACACTGCTGGGCTAGGACTTTGCCCTTTACAGCAAGAGCAAGATGAGAAAAAAAGATGCCATGTTTCCTTGGGATTAATATTGTCCTCTCATAACATGGGGTACTGAGCTGTTGTGGACTCATTACACCATCCCTCGCTTGTGAAGTCTGTGCTCAGGTTCTCCTGTGCCAGTAGTAACACAAGTCTGCCAGTTTCATGACTTGCTCCTTCCAAGGTTTCAGAGGGATAGGATGAGGATGCTACAAAAGAACTACAGTTCACAAGTGACTTCCCCATACAGGCACTGAGTAGAAAATTTCAATTCTCACATGACTGTAGTTTGAGAATACTAATACTGTCTCCTCCCAGTAGTATCAACACACTTCACCTTCTTTAGTTGCATTTCTTCATCGTGTGTTTTTTGATATGTGAGAGCTATTAAAGAGGGACTGAGCTGAAAGGGATGTTTCCTCTGAAAAAGCAAGTTCATGTTGTCAAAGCAGTCTAAATATACAAAGTCTCCAATGGAGTTACCTGTAGACACAGGCAACTCCACTGAAATAGAACATCCAGTCTAGCCTCAGTGTCACAGTGACACCCAAGGTCAAGTTAAACAGATCCCATGTTAGCTGACTAACTCACACTTCAGATGGAAGATTCCCATGAGGATAGTCTTTCCCAAGACCATGCCAACCGAGGGCTGACTGTACCTTTGTGGTCTGAGATGGTGTCTAAACAGCTCACAGAATCAACAAATACAGATCAATCTCATCAGCTGTGCAGCACTACTTTCCAAAATAGTGATGTTAGAAATGCCAGGCAAGATTGAGTCAACAATGTCTTTGTTCTATTTCAATGAACAGTGAACTTCCATGTCAAAACAAAGTGCTGTGAAGAAAATAGAAGTGATCTTTAGGGGACAGGAAATCTCAGGAAAGAAGGAATGAAGAAGAATAAGGATAAATTTAAGAGGAAGGAGAAAATGATAAAAAGCTGCTAAACAGCTTCTGAATCATTCTACTGGAGAAAATACAAGCTGGATTGCTTTTGCTTCTCCAGTGTCTGTCTCCTCTGCATTTTAATGACAGCTGAGTGTCTAGCCTGATGGGCATTTTTACAAATCTTCCTCGATTCCTACCCGCTTATGTATACATGAAATTTCCTTTGCAAACCTGGCCTTGAGTGATTTCAGCCTAGAATTACACCTCTGATGGTCCACACCACAGGTCACTTTTTACAGGGCCATTAAAGCCTCAACGAGCTTTGATAGATGCGGAGAAGACCAACTTAAGTTACTTCCACTTCTCCTATGTTTCCATCTCTCAGCACTTGCTTTTTCCCAGAGCAGTCAGCAGCAGGAGGCTGACTCCACTTTTGCAGTCACAGTTCATTGCCTGATTTTTTAACTGTAGCTGCTGTGGGGATGGCATGGAAAAGCCTTTGGTGGGCTGCAATATCTGAAATTGCCACACAGAATTTCTCTGGATGTAATTTGTCAGTGATAAATTACTTAAAAGCCTTGGAAAAGTTCAGCCTCTGTGACTTTTATATGGTTTTTCCATCTCTAACTTCTGTGGCTCTGAAGAAAGTGCAAAGTTTGTAAACAGTGCAGCAGAAACCCTTTCCAGTCACCTTTTTTTTCCTTTGCTTCCCATTCACAGCAAATATTTTGGTAAAAGGACCCACTGAAACAGAAGACGAAGATTAAGCAATACCAGAGCTGTGACTACAAAACTTGCAGTTCTCTACCATCTTGTTGCCCAGCCAAAAGCTCTGTCACAGCCAGCATGGAAACAGGAGGAAGACGTATTTTTCACCATGTGTTTTGACTCTGTTCTGGGGCTTAGATGACCTGCTGGTAAAAATGCCTGTGTCCTGTCTCCATAACAGATATATCAGTTGTAAATTATCTGTCTAGTTTAGCCATTGTGAGCCAGGCCCTGATGGGAATTAATGGTACAGTATTATTGTTGTTTTTGGCAGATAGCCTCCAAAAAAATCCAGCTTCCCCACTGCCAGGGAGACGGCAATGCTGGTGTTGGGAATATTTCTACTTGGGGCAGATGTGTGTTTTGGGAAGAGATGGAGGGTTGGGTGTGCCAAGCTCTCCAGTGGGTGCCCCATGCCAGTGCGGGCGGGACCTGCCTGTAGCTCTGCCAACTCACTACCATGCTGTTTGGTGCCCTGTTACACGTGGTGGGAGCTGGGCTTTGGAGGGGGGAAGCGAGGCAATTTGTAGTCATGTTACATTTCCTACTTCAAAACTGTTTTTACAACTATTGGCCCAGCCTGACCCAGGAGCTCTGGCCTCCCCAGCAGGCTATGTTGTTTCATTTCTGTCAGCAGTGGGTCTTTTCTCTCTGCTCTTGCAGGAAGGCTTTTAATTCACGTCTTTCCTCCTTGCCACATGCTGTGTTGGCCAGGCAGTCTGCCACGTGCTTGAAAGCCTCCTTCCCACCCATCTCCCTTGCACTGCCCTAGCCTCCCTCTCAGCTTGTCCTGCAAACACTCATTAGGTGCTTTGGGCACGGATGCTTGGGACCTGATCCTATGTCTGAGCGTGTTGTGTGATAAGAGGGTGGACACCTGGACAACAGCCAGTCCAAGCATTACAGTATGTCCCTCTCTCTTATGCTGTTTACTTTTGTGACAGTTTCTCCTTTCAATTCTCATGTCTGCAATGTTGATCTAGGAGGGTGGCCATCTGGATCCCTGCCTCCACTGCTAGCCCCATCTTTGCCGCATCTTTGTCTCTGCCTCTTCATTTCTCTGTCAGCTGATTCTAGTAAGTTTTCCTCTAGCTGTCCCCCATGTTGAGCCTTGCCACACAGGCACTCAGCTTTCATTTCTCACCCTTGGTTTTTGCCCTCCTTGGGTTAGACTGAACACTAGGATCACACAGAGACCATCTCGACTGTGCCACAGCAGCAGTTACAGCCAAATCAAGACTAACTCTTAGCTGATAACAAATCTAACCCTCAGTCCAAAAAATGGACAAAGCCTATTGTAAGGGATATGAAGGGAATGCACAGACTCACATTATTATTAGGATTGCCATCTACTGAGAGACCCTGATCTCAGAGACACTGTCTCCATCTCACAAAGGGTTTGAGCAGAGCACAAGTCTCTGACCTCATCTGGCACCCCAGGGCACAGGGTATTTTCAGAAATTATTGCAGCAAGTCAAAAAAGCAGAGAGAAGTATGCATGACTTTTTTCTTTTCTCTTTTCTTCCAAAAATTTGTCCCAGAAAAAAGAAGCAACATTTCAGCCTGTTAGATCCAGCTATTCTCCTCAGTCCTCAGAGGCCTCTCCATAGGTTTTGCCGCCAGGGTTCTGGGCTCCTGGGAAGCACTGATGGGACATCTGCACCATGGCATGTATACAATGAAGATACATGCACCGACTGGGACCAAGTGAGAGCTGGAATCCATGAAAGTACAACTCTATCAGCATGGCTTCCTGCCCAGCCTAATTAGACCTGCCAAGAAAGGCTAATTAGCTAGGCTCAGTGCCACACTGATGTGACTATATCGCTTTCAAGAACCAGCAAGCATCATGTGCAGCTTGCTTTAGCATGGAGATGCAAGGTGAAGCTGTACAGACAGAGTACATATTCACAGGGCTTCCCTCTCTAGCATGAGCACACTGGTTTTAAGAGCCAATTGCACACGTCACTGTCCATTTGTGTGGTTAGGGGGTTTACAGCAGAACCTCTATGGGTTGAAGCTTCATGACACCTACAGCGAAATGAAGAGCACTAGGTCTTATCCTTTGCTGGAGAGGAAAACTAGAGTACAACGAATGTGAAAGGCTCGCTGGAGTTCCCCGAGGGAGCCCGGGGCCAGGCTTGTCTCGCAGCTCAGCCTGCCCACCTCGCCCTTCCCTGCCCACACACCCGCCCTGCTCGCCTGCCCAGCGGCACTTGGCTGCCTTCCCTCCCCTCTGCTGCAGCCATGGCCAGTCCTGCAAGGCTCTGACAGGACAGCTACTGAACATGCTTTGGACCCTGCTCAGGACCTCCTGATGATCCCTCCCCTGCCTTGACAAACAGTAACATGTATTTTTCCCCTGACCTCTGCTGCCACGTAAAATGTTCTGCAGCCTCACATGCTTTGGGGGGACAACTACAGGAGGGCACTGGTTCCACCACGTCTGTGGTTCCCCACAATCCTAAGAGGTTGGAGAAATCTGCTCTTAAGGTGCGTAAGAAGATAGTGAATCATAAGAGCAGCAAACTCTTGTTTACCAACACCTCGCTCTGTAAAGATTTCTTTAACATGGTAATTTGTGAGATAGTTAGAGTTTGGCTTCCAACCGAGACAAGCTCGGCCTCACTTGGAGCAAAGGTTCCTCTTGGCTAATGTAGTGGGGACATTATCCATGGAGCAGGATGGCCCTAGCTCCTCTGCTGCATAGGATCTTGTGTGAAACACACACACACACACACACACACAGCGGGACTCTTGCTACTAGAGGAAAGGCTCAAAAAATTATCCCTTTCCTTCCCAGGTCCAGCTGACAATCTGGCCAGGGTAAAATAAATGAGAAGGAGCATATGGGGATAGTAATATTTCTACCTTTGGACCATCAGGGAGAAGTATAGGAAGACGAAAGCATGGATTTCACACACACAGAAATACGGTGGCATATATTACAGTGCTGCATAATGCATGCAAGCGTAGCAGCAACTTGTTACCCTAACTGAAGGCTATGGTGTAATTAGCGTAATTACAATGCCACTGGCTGAATTCACTTGAGAAGTATGCCATTCTCTGTGCCCTACAGGGTAATGCATAATCCCAAATACTTCTCAGTTGAAAGTGAGCTCTGAAATACATTTGAGCTGCAGTGCAGTCCCATAATCAGGCTTTTACTTAAAAGTATTTATCCTCAGCTCTCCAGAGGATCTGGCTACAGTTGATGCCACCAATACCTTTACTCACTTTATTACTTGTGGGGAGAGATTGTGAACAATTCCTTTTTGGGACAGAGCTGCACTGAACTATACCACTCCTGCAGAGGCCACAAGCTGCAGGGACTTCTGCCCCAATAGGTATTAATGTGAAAATGTTCACTTTATAGCTGGCAGTCAGGCCAACTAAAACGATGAAGTACAACATCATTTGTTTCCCACATACCCACACACATCTGCACTCCACATAGCCTGCAGTCCAAATGCAGCCACCCTGCTTTTTTGGGGGTCAAACCTACATGGTAGTAGGAAAACACAATACATTGGGTGCAGAGCTAAAGTTGGGAATGGGTCAGGAATAGGCCAGGTGCTGGTGGTAGCAGGACCACAAGCAGGAGCAGCTTCCTGCATACGGGGCATAATGAGCAGAGCAGCAGTGCTCAGCTGGCCGACAGCTGGTCTGTGCCAAAGGAGCCCAGCCCCATAGCTGCTGTCCTGCTGGAAAACAATAACTGTTCAGGATGGCTTCAAGACCTGGTCGGCCATAATCCCATCCTTACAGTGCTAGTTGGACCTTCCTCAATTGCTAGTTTTCATCTTCAGCTCTGCTCCCTCATCACCTTTGCCCTCCCACCACACACTGTTCCATGAAACTTCACCTCAGTTCCCAGAAAAATATTAATTCCCAAGAATTTTTCCTAAAGAGCAGTAGGAATAACTGGCTTTTGAATTCAGCACAGAAAGGCTACAATTGCAAAAATATTTTGGGTTGACAGGAAATTAAACTGTATTTTCTTGGTAAAACAATAAAACCCCAAAATTCCAGTTTGGATCAAGTAAAGTGTTTGGTTCAACCTGAAACAAAACACTTCATTTCTGTGTTTAAACTTTTCACCCCTTTTTATTTATTGCAGGCAGGAAAACCTCAAAACAAAAACAAATGTTTCAAACTTAAAAGTTGAGCTGTTTCCCTTTGAAATCATCACATTGCATTGACTGCAATTTCTCAGAATTACCCTCTTTGTCTTTGGCTGAAACTGTTTGCTAGATTTCAGGCTTAATTCACAAAAAGTTTAACACAACACAAAACAGCATGCCAAGGATTTCACCTGGCCCATTTACCTATTGTTTGAAATCACACTCTGAAAAAAAGTTGGAATAATAATGCTATTTTGCAAACAATATTATTAATACAAATGCCCTCTCAAAACCATGTACTCCCTAAGAATACACTTCTCTTCTCTTCCTAATAACTTATGTAGGGGATGAAAGAGAGATGGGATCTTGCCTTTGGCATTGTCCTAATGTGGCCTGAGGGCAGGACTGAAGAGCAAATGTCAACTTCTACCCCTCTGCAGGCTGCAGCCAGGATCCTGTGGCTGAGCTGCCCAAAGTGCCACTTCACACTGGGCATGAGGCAAGTGGAATCCAGCTGTGTGGTGCCGGGAATGGGGTGCATCTGGAAATGATCTTCAGACTTAAGTCCAGGAAATAACAAGCTATTCACCCAGTCCGCTTTTGTCTTCCACTGCTCATCAGCCAGTGGGAAAGTTTAACTGTACATGGATTTTTTGGGGCTTAAATCTGTCTACGGGTTTTGTCTATTAGGAATAGAGGGAAAACAACCTCTTGATATGTTTTATTATTTCCATTTCGAATTTCATATGAAATAGCAGAACAGGGAATAGGTTTGGCTTTTGACCCTAAATGACTTTAGGGCAAAGATCACATCTGTTGTGCATTTTAACTGAACCTATTCACCATTTCTGGTAACATCTGGATATGTTAATGCTTTACAGAGTGGAAACAGCCTTCAACACAAATCTCTCTGCCTCTGAGCAAATCTGTGTCTTCCTTATCCTTACACCTCTGCTGAATAACCCAGATCATAAAACGAATATAAAGCTGCCTGATCAGATATGCCACAGAATGACTGGTTAAAAGGAGGAGCAAAAGTGAAAGGGTTAAAAAAAAAAGCTACAGCCTCTCCCAGTGTTTCCTTGGGTGGAGTGGGTAAAGGTTAACGATTTCTAAATATTCAGGAGCAATAAATGATCTGAGTAGTTTTCTGGCGGTACCTCATGTTCCCAGAGAAACAAATGCTTCAAAGATATGCACCATTTCAGAAGAATGTGACAGAGAGAGTGAGAGATTTATTTTAAAAACTTGTGATGATCTGTCTCATCACTGATAATAAAGGTGCAGGTTCTTTCCGTCCAGAAATATCACCAGCTAAATAATGAAGAATGCAGTGCCTTGGCATTTGTGTCTCTCAAAGGTTTAAAATTACATTACATGAAGGTTTTCTGTTTCCTCCACATGTATCTCCAAAATTCTCCCTTCCTCCATAGAGCCTTTCTTGTTCACATTGTTTTGGCAGCACAAAAACTGAGTGTTATTTTATTCAACAGTAAAGAAATCAGCTGTAAGGATCAAACATGAGTAAAAAAATCTTGCAGACATTTGAAGTGTGGTCACTCTTGTCCCCAGTTATGGGGGAGGGTGGAGGGATGACTGTTGTGGGAAGTTAATTGTCTTTGCAGCTGTCCCACTGCCAAACTTGAATGAAACCAGTCAATCATGGGACAAGCTACCAAGGGAGTGAAAAAGAAGACATCCCCAAGTTGAGCTGTTGAAAATCCTTTTTCTTACTTCCTTGAAAAAAAGATAAAAAGACTCTTATCTTTTATACACCATTTACCTCAGGAGAAGAGTAAGAAAAGAGCAAATGAGTGTGGGAGGTCAGGTTAAGACCTGGAATGCAGAGCAGCACTGGCTATACTTCTTCCCCTGCTTTTGGATGCGAGGCTGAAAAGGGGGGAGGAAAAGGGATGCAGCCTGTGGCCAAGATAAGCATCAGTAACATGATTTGTAAGTGATGATGCAGCAGCAGTAGGAAGCAGAACACATGGGTAAAGCAGCTCCTGGGAGAAAGAGAAGATTAAGGTTTACCTCCCACGAAATAGGAGCAGGAGCAATGTGAGGATGGGTTGCAATAGGAATCTCAGGACCTGCCTGAGATTGTAGGAGAAGTACAAGTAAGTATATGCATTTATTTATTTTAATCTGGCTGACACCTAGGCATTTGAGTAATGGGAAACATGAAACCAGAGAGTTAATAATTTGGCATCTTCACAGCACATACCTCTGTTGAGTGAGCAGGATCTGGTGACCATGCTTGCATTCACACAGGGATGCTATCTAATAACAAGCCCTTCTCAACCATGAGCAAGAAAGCCTGGGGTCTCTTACAAGAAGAAAGGCCATCAGAAGATTGGGAGAAACCTGGATTAAGTGACTATGGTTAGTGATGCAAATATTGGAGAGGCCAACTTAGATTAGTATCCATGGGGAAGGACCCATCCTATCCCCTGCACACCAGAGCTTAGCTTCTTATCTGACAGTTCCAGGACTTCATTCACCTCTAAGTGCATTTACATTGTATACTACAGCACATGAAAGATTGACCTAGATGGGTGCTCTGTACTGTGACGCCAATCTGCTTCAGTACATACTGCACCATGGGTGTAACAGCGTCCCTGGTTCTGCAGACATCTCTTTAGGTCACATCGAGTTCACCAGCTGCTGCTGGCAAACCCTTGGCTGAGGGTTTAGTGGAATACTGTGGGATCACCCCCTCTTCTGACCAAACCTTTACCTGTTGCTGGTATGGCAACAGGAGCAGCAAGGGACACCAGCCAAATAGCTCCCAGCTGCAGCTCCAGGGTCTTCTCATAGCAAGAGAAGCAAAAACTGCTTTCAGCAGGGTTTGTTGGGACAACAAATCTGCCTATGACCTCACAGACCCCTCAGAAAACATAACAAAAGACAAACCCTTATACAGCACAGTCTTTTATCAGAAACTGTCTGATTGACACTGAAATGTGTTTGGTGGGATAAACCCTTCCCTGTGTGATCTGTGCAGGTCGGTTTGCTAGAACAAGTCCATGGCCAAGTGCTCTGTGCATACCTCTCTGGGGTAACAGCTGGGCTGAGGTCCAAGGAATCTGTATAAAACATGCTCAGGACTGCTCAGCCAATTAATCTTTTGTAACTTGTGGGGGGAAAAAGTGGCATGTGATCATGTAATTAATGGTTGGTTCCTAAGGTGTGTGCACTAATTAAGGTTCAGGCCTATGGTTGCTCAGCAACTGTGTTTGCAGCATTTTCTATCCCACTAAAAAGCTTGACTTTATGGCCTGAATAGATGTTCTTTCAGGCCATTTTGTGCATCAATATTCCTCAAGCAAGAAAGGCAGAAGCAGACAGAATGGTGTCCTAGAGCACTGTCTGTCCATGTTGGCAAGGATGAGTGGGACCTCTTGTTTTCCCATCCAGACACCTGCCCTGAGTGCTGGTAGAAAGCAATGGAAGGCTGTTGCATCCTTCAGGAGCTCATGCTGCTGGACAGATGATGCCTGTCCTGTGTGTTCTGCAAACCATTGCTGGTAGCACAAGAGTTTGGGGGGTATCTTCCCAACACCACACCACAGCAGCAGCCTTCTGCCTGACTCTCTCCAGCCTTCTTTCTTCTTTCCCTTCCCTTCCCTTCCCTTCCCTTCCCTTCCCTTCCCTTCCCTTCTCTTTCTTCCTTCCTTTCATATTGTCTTCAGCCTGTCACTGTTTCAGGCTTGTCTTCTCCTCCCTGCTCATTTCTCTCAGCCCTCTGCCAACTTGCTGGTTTTCTCTCTTGTTCACCCCAGGTCTCTTTGGCTCCCCCCTCCACACATCCTTCTCCCTCAATGTCTCAGACAGCAAGTGGAGAGAAGTAAGGTGTGTACTGAAAGATGGCAGGAAACAGCCAGAGAGACCTATAATGACCCCAGCATATCCTGTGCCCGTGATTGCAGGGAAGTGTGTGTTCAGCCGCTGCTTCCACAGGGAGTCATGCTCTGCATGGTCAGAGTTCTTTGCTGCCAGCAGCCTACAAATCATTTTTCAAAGGTTTATAACTTGGCCAAATTTGGACAGATTATCCTGGACGCAGCAAATGGTATATTTCTGCAAGGGAGGCCCCCTCCTGCCAAATTTCAAGCCTTTTCTCTTGTGGGAATGCAAAAACTTTCGAAAGAAAAAGTTCACCAAGATATAATACAGAGACAGTCTTCCCTTAAACTCTCAGAAGTCCTTGGAACAGTGTGGCAATATCTCAGACAGACTCATGACATGGAAAATATCAACTTAAACAGCCCAGTGATGTAGTAAAACCAAATTAAAAAATGCATTATAATGTGCAATGTGGGGTAGTTAGGCATTGATATCAAGGTATCAGCACACAAGATAATACCAATTTAATTCATTTAATTCATACTAAGCTAAAAAGCATTAGATGAAACTGAAACTGGGAATTGTATACAACAGCCTTAAGGTCTAAAATTTGATGGAGCTTGATGGACGGGTCTGTTAATACATTGACAAAGAGAAGAGGTAACTCCTCCTTAGATTTCATTTTCATTCTTCACATAATTTGCTGAATTTAATCTAAAAGAGACACTTTTCTCACCAAAACTCTGAACGGCCGGAGCAACCAGTCCCCCCAGTCCCTGCACTGGACCACAGCCAGGGACATACTTCCACTGTGGCTCCCAGGAAGAAGCATGTGCCAGAGGCCAAGTTTCTCTTGTCAATGGACTGTACAGCTACTATTTTACATCTACAGAGAGTTGTGTGAACTAAATTACAATACTTTTTCGCCAAACCATTGCAAAGCTTTGAGACACTTTGAACTGGAAACTCATAGTGAGAAATTAATGTTGGGGTTTTTTTCCCCATTCCTCTCTGGTGCTGTTGGTGCTTCCCCACCTCAAACAAAGTACAATCTGCACTTATTTTTGTTGTTGAGATGTACTCATTGAAGCTGTCAGGTCGCTAATTTAAAAAAAATTACCATGTTAAAAATAAATTAAAAAAAAATAAACAGACCATTCATAATTATTCCATTCAATTCCAGCCTTCTAATATCTACATTGGAAATTTTATACAATTTATTTCTTCTACTGATTTATTGGAAACTCAGCATTTTGGGTCACAGAAGATTTTACCATCAACAAGCTGATTATGATTTTGCAAAATTTTAGTTAGTTTAAAATTATCAGTCATCATTTTCCTGGTGAAGAATCTAATTGAATTTTACAAATGTTGTCAAATGACACGGAATATAGCCAAGAAATGCAACATGATGCCTATAATGAAAACTGCCTTTCTATGTGTTCAGAGATTTGGGGGAAGGGCTTTAAGACTGGATTGGAGGGATTTTAAAATTAAATTTTACTTTTGAAATCCTCTTCACCTTTGCACAAATGTAATGAAAGTGTGTTTTAGCTGTCATGACACGCCTGCATTTTACCACTAAGTACAGCAGATCATTAAAGAAGTTCTAATATCTATGTTCGAGTATGTTCTTTCTGAATACATGTTAAAATGTCATTGTTCACTCCAAATGGGTAGTCATTTATTTTGAGACCCTTTCATTACTATAGGACAGTCGGCTGGAAATACCTGAGATCTTCCATTGCTTGTGTTCATATGCCTAAATTAACTCTCTTAAGTTCTCAAAAATTGTCATCTTAAAGAATCAGTGAATACAGAAGGGCTGAAATTTGCTGTGTATATGAATCTAAGTCCTACAAATCTCACCCATAGTCAGACAAATTCTAAGCTCTTTCCTCTAGATTCCCTTTGTGTTAATGAAGAGGAAATTCAGTCCCTCCAGTGGGAAATTGCTTCCAGTTGTATTTAATGTCTATCTTTGGATAAAGGAATAGCTTTCTGGAGTTGCAACTCTCCTTCATTTTCTCTCTCTTCCTCCACTGATGATAGAAGAGGTGCGTAAATTTTCAAACATCCAGAGTCACTTGGTATAAATTCTGTGCTTAAACAAGTGCATACTCTGGTTTCAAAATAGTTACTCATATGGGGGAAATTACAGTCAAGCACAAGCATCTACTTGATCTGGAAGTGATTGTCCCCCTGTACTCAGCACTGGTGAGGTTGCACCTCAAGTTCTGTGTCCAGTTCTGGGCCTTTCAATTCAGGAAGGACACTGAGGTGCTGGAGCGAGTCCAGAGAAGGGCAACGAAGCTGCTGAAGGGTCTGGAGGGTAAGTGTTATGGAGAGCAGCTGAAAGAGCTGGGGGTGTTTAGCCTGGGGAAAAGGAGGCTGAGAAAGGACCTTATCACTCTCTACAACTACCTGAAAGGAGGTTGTAGCCTGGCAGGGATTGGCCTCTTCTTCCAGGTAACTAGTGACAGGACAAGGGAGCATAGCCTTCAGCTGTCTCAGGAGAGGTTCAGGTTGGACATTAGGAGGAATTTCTTCACAGAAAAGTTGATCAAACATTGGAATGGACTGCCCAGGGAGGTGGTGGACCCACTATCCCTGGAGGTGTTTAAGGAAAGACTGGACGTGGCACTTAGTGCCATTGTCTAGTTAACATGGTGGTATTTGGTCAGAGGTTGGATTTGATGGCCTCAGAGATCTTTTTCAACCTACTTGATTCCGTGATTCTGTGGAAAACTATGATGATAAATATGGACATAACTTTTATGTGAGAGGCACAAATATTTACCTACCCTTTGTGGGAAAAGATATTAAGACCCTGGTCCTTTATTTCTTCTACTGGCTCCTATACCCAGATGTGTTCCATGTGAAAGTGCAGGTCTTCCTGTCCAGCAGGAGGAGCAAGTTCCAATCAGCATGGGATGCAAATGGATGCAAATTGTGCATTTATCAACCTCAAACCTTTTTCCATTAAAATAAGGCAACACATATACCCTTGCTGGTGCAGGGTATTTTGTAGCTCAGTGTTCATTACATGTACAGAATAGAACTTTGCTGAATTACTAAGTGCTGCTTGTCTCCAAACTTCTTTGAAGAGTATTATCTTTGATCACTTTTCAGCTGCATCTCATATTTCTTGAGTCTGTGAGAGATAGTTATTCTGAACCTACTTATATAACTTGCTGGATTTTTGTAATTTATACTTCTCTGCCAAGGAAGATTACCCCCTCAGTGAGCAAGCAATGGTCAATTGATTTCAAGAGCAAATCCTGTTGGCACTTAAGACAGAAATGATTAGAATCCTTGTTATCAAAGTTCCAAGGTCAAGTCATCAAATATGACTGATTACATTTTCTAATGGTTTTTCTGTGCTCATTAAGGTGCATTCAAATATTCAGAATCACCTCTGATCATGACATTCAAAACCTGCTCTGATGGCTCCTGACAAGCAGAAATGTATTCTCTAATCTTTAACCACATAAACAATAGATAACTGCTTGTAATTGGGTTCAAATTGATTTCAGGTGGCTTCAGAGAAAAGCAATTTCTGCAACAGATTAACCTTTTAATTAATGTTTATTAAGGATATTACCAGGTGCAGGAATCCTCCTAAAGCAGAAAATTACAGTTCATTGACATTCATTTATGATAAAATAGCTGATCCATTCCCAGGTCATTATTCATGTATTTATCATCATTTCTTGCTCTTCATGAAAATAGCATAAACTCTAATTAACTATTGTAACACTGTATGTTTTAAATATGTTGTTCTATGCTGAATAGGGGAATGGGCATATGAAGATCACAATGTCCTTTGGCACAGGTTTTTAGAGAAGGAGCCAGCACTCTTTACCGCGTGCCCCTGTGTGCAGTTTGTTCAGCTGTAGCATCAGCCTTCTTTAAAGGTTTGTGAGGCTCGTTGCTCATGAAGGAAATGCAAATACATGGAGAACTCTGTCAGAGTTCACATACCATAAAGAGCTTCATCCACAGATGAAAGATGGACTGCTTTATTGAGAGGAATTCAACCTGGGCTACAGAGGAATTTATTTTGCCATGTTTGTGGTGTATTAATGCCTCATTGATAGAGTGTTTGAATTCAGATTGCAAGGAAAGTGATCTCCCAAGTACCTTCGGAAATTTCCAGCTCTAACTGAGGTTTGAGGTGATCCATCTGAGACTGATGATAATGCCACCTCTGCAAACATTTCTAACACTACATTAAAAATAAAGGCTCATTGTTTTCTGGATGTATCTGTAATACTGTATTTATAAAGAGTCATTTATTGGTCGTACTGTTCAGCTGTTAACTCCTTCCCTGGCTTTGCTTTGGACAGTTTCAGGTAGTTCTCCCAAAACAGATCTGCCATGGAGAAGGCTGACCCTGGTTAATATGGGTATAAACCAAGATAAAACATTTGGCTTTGGAGCCAGGATTAGCCCCTGATCCTCTTACATGTAACAATGTGTAGATAACTCTGTGGCTATTACTAATTTGCTGTTTTCCAAGGTCTTTGTGCATTCTTATGCCATTCTTCAGATAAACAAATTCACAAACCTTTTTTTCTCAGGGGGTGGATTTATTTTATTTTGTTATAATTGTGGAAGGAGTCACTCTCAAACATTGTACATTGCTTTTCTTCCCGTGACTTCAGTTCAGCTTGCTAGATACACAATTCAGCCACCAAGAAAAATTTTTTCCTGAAAACACGTAATTGTTCTACAGTATGCTTACGATTCTGTAAAATTATGTTAATTAAAAATTAAAAATTTCAGAAGTCTTTTAGTTCTCTTTAATGTTAAAGCTTGTCATTTTCAGAGGAAAGCTTTGTTCAGCTACTGGTGGTATATGTTTTCCTTCCAGCATCCTTTCTGAATTTACAGAAAGGTTGATGCTGAGTTGGGGAGAAGTCCTGGACACACATAGGCACAGACTTTTGTCCAGAAATGGGAGAACTTGGTCAGTCTATGGCTAGAGCATTTCTTCTAGAAGGCAAGGGCTTTTCCACCAGGAGAGTCAGACTGAGTTTGGAACATCAAAAGTCACACAAGAAGATGTTTGCAGAAACACGATATTCTTCACATCTCTTTATGACCAACAAAGGCCTGGACACCTCCCAACAAATACTGCCTTTTCTCTCTTATCCAAGCAGGAGTATCCCATAAGCTTCACTGAACATGCATTACTGGATGGATATCAAACATACATACAGGTTAATTACAAATCAGTACAGGCCATAGAACCTTTCAGGGATCTCCTACCAAGCGTCTTAGAAGTTCAGGTGGAGGAGATCCCATTTTAGGAGTTATCTGAAATTTATATGTACATATATATATATATATGTATCTTCCTACGTTTGAGTGCCTGGGTTTATCTATTTGCTAAAAAGTTTTTAATACAAAAATAAACTGTAAGGGGGTTGGTAACATTTTTGTTCTTGTTTTAAATAGGTTTCCTAACGACACAAAATTCTATCATCTTCCTAAAAGTCCTATTTTCAACCAGTTTAAAATGAAATTCCTCCTACCATTTTCATTCAGTTTCTTTGAGTCTTGAAAGTTTTACTTTTTTTTTTTTTTTTATATCCCAGGAATATGAAGTTCATTTTCATCCACTGAAACCCAAAGGAGAGTTGTGGGGTTTTTTTTCTTTTTGTTTAACTTATCTGAACTACAAAAAGAGAAAAGCGAACTCCTCTGCAAGACTTACAAAAGACAACTTAAGCACAAAGGAAAAAAGTCTATAAAGCTGTATTACTAGGCTCTGCTCAACAATATCCCACTTCCTGACTAATGTAATTCAACTGTAATGCGTGAATGAATTGTAATTTAGATGACTGAACGTATGCACCATCATATCAAAGGCAAAATGAGACACTTAGACAATCATAGCTTGCTCTTTTTTTTTTTTCTTTTTTACTCCACATCTTTCTTTCTCCCCTCTAACAAGGGGATATTTGTATGTCACACCTTATTCTAAGATTGTCTGTAAAGGCAGGGCTTGTTACAAGGCAGAACACTGACAAATCGTGGAGAAAGGACTACATAGGTACAAATGCAACCAGTTATGTGGACAACCAAAAGCATGTTACAACCTGTTAAGCAAAAAGAGAAAGGAAAACTAAGCTGCTGTTGTTAAGGCACCGCCCTGGGACACACAAGAGCTGGATTCAAGTTCCTTCTGTGCAAGAAAATTCCTCTGACTCATCGGACACATGCTTTCTGTGGTAGTTTGCGAGATAGCAGGCTGAAGGAGAACTGAAATAACACATCTAGGCTTTGAGGATCTGTGAACTAGGTTACATACCTTTGCAGGGTCCACATATATTGCAGTGTCCTGGAACCAAAATCAGTTGTCCATTCTTTACCACTCTCATTTCAAAGAATCAGAAGTTATTTTGAGATCAGTGCCTTGCAGTGCTGTAGGTACCCAAACAGGGTTTTATGCAGGGCTCAACCACAAACAGGCACCAGGGGTATAAGTTCATGGACCCTATAGTTGCTCAGCCAATGTGGCAAAGCAAAAGTTTACTTAAGAAAAATGGGACTATCCACTGAACAAGCCCAGCTCGCGAGTATCCAAGACACCACCTCTGATAATCTTTTCCTCAAGCAACCAAATTCATCTTAGGTGGGTAACTCACCTTGAGCTTACCCCTGGTTCTGACACTAAGTGTTAGACAGGACTATTCCTTGCTTTTCTTTTTCCTTATGCCACTGTCCCCTTAGCCAACTTTTCAGTTTCTCCTAAGTGCCTTGAGACCATCTATTGCTTCTCCTACATAGTCATTTGCGACCATGAGGGGAAAAAAATAAAAATGCTTATATATTTAAATGAATGTCTCTTCACTGAGGAAGAAGTGACATAAAACATCAGCGAAGACCAGTTACTTAAGGGAACTTCCGATATCATTATGTTTTTCAAGTACAGAATCTGTAGTTCTCAGATAACGATATTGATCGTATGCAGAAAAAAACATCAGAAGCCTAAACTGATGTTCTTTGTACATTTATTTTGGAATGGTAATTAACTGGTTGGTCATCACGTTGTTGGAGAGGCAGCAAGAAACATGATTATGGGTAGGTTACAACATAACAGGTAGTATTGGGATGGTTCTTGGCTTGGACAGATTGTAGCTATTTCAGATGAAGAAGTTGGTGACATAGGACATCATCTTGGGAAAAAAGGCTTTAATTTAGTGAATGCCACTAAATTTTTTGTGATGTTATAGAAAATACTCCAGTTGTGTGTATATTATATCTTGTTGTCTGCCAGGCATTCTACTTTAGACATGGTATCATTACAGGGAGAACCACAAAAATGCTTTAGAATCTTTGGAAAAGTGAAGGGGAGAAAAAAACCTCAAGAGATACAAGAAGGAAAAAAAAAAAAGGAAGATAAAGAAAGAATAGAAGGTTTGTTATCCATCCTGTTCTTGGAATCTGAACCAATGGGAATAAGACAACAAAGACGCATATTTATGAAGCACAATAAAAGGCCTCTGTGCAGTCATGTCTGTGCAGAGCAGATGAGCAGTGGAGTTCTGGGAAGAATTACATAAGGCGTCTTGTGTACACGTGCCTGTGAACACAGGAACATTCATTTGCACACATACCCACAGTGCATGGCCAGATGATGCCCCTCTTCACATACAAAACCTCTCAGTCTTAGTCAAGAAACTCTACAAACGCTTCAGATGCAACACATGAGAAGTCCTGTTTCCTGTAGTGCCAAACCACCCAAGTCAAAAGCAGCCTAAGAGCAGGACTGTGAGTAACTTTTCTCAGAAACAAGGGTATTTAGCCTGGCTTTAGCTCAAGAAGTCCAAGAGTAATTATACACAGACATTTAAGTGTATGCTGTGGACTTGACGGGCTGGAAGAAAGGCAGCTTACATGCACATCTATTCAAGAGGACTGTAAATTAGAGAATCTGCTAGCAAGATGCTTTCAGAGGGATTTGTTGTGTGTGTCCATAGCAGCTTACCATGTGTCCCATCTGCAGTTCACACAGCTTCCAAAATATCAGTGCGAGTTTTGTGTCCAAGTAAGAACTGGAGTGTATCTTCTCTGAGAGTTAAATTTCAACAACTAGAACTATCTGGACACCCCAAAGCTCTTGCACTCTCATCCCCTCTCATATTCCTGCTGTTCAGTCTTTAATTATTCTGTTGTGCTGGCTACCTAGCATAATAATTCCTTCATCTGAAACCTTAACCTTTTCTCTCCATAATGAATGCTGTCTGGATGGGATGTATGTCATCCCAAACGTGTCCCGCTACACATCTATTTTCTTCTTCCTCCACTGTACAAGCTTCCACATCTTTAACTATCTCCTTGCCAGATGTAATAATCTGTCCTAAAAGAGTTCTTGATTTTCTTTACAGCTTTTACAAAATTAACTTTCTTTTTTTCTCTTGGGTTTTCAGAAATAGGTGATCAGTGATGTGTGATGAGATATGCTGAAGAATCTTGTTTTTTCCCTCTCTCTGGGTGACCCATACATTTTCTACTGTTGCCATCTTGTCTTTAGATGTCTTTAGCAACAGAACTCCTCTGCCATAATATATTCATCTCTATCTCTTATCTCCGTTAACGTCTCCCCAGGAACAAAATCCAAGTCTGCATCCGCACCAAACTCCCTCCACATGCATAACACCCCACCCATGTTGCAGAAGAGAATGAGAAGGACATGAGCTGTTTCTTGGTTAATTTCTTTTGGCACTCCAGAGATCACTGATGTGTGCTGTCAACTGAGGTAGCTGCAAGTCTCAGCTCCCTCCAACTATCACAATTTCCCGGCATGATTTCCCCTTCATCCAGTAGTTAATAGATTTGTGTGTTCATTAGTTAGGCTGAGAGAGCTATTTATATTGCCGATTGGCTACCATCTCTTAGCTATGTAATACCACTGTACAGTCTTGTAGGCCCTACAAGTGCTTCTGTGTTGTAGCCCTTGGTCCCTTTCACAGCCCAGAAATGTACCTCTGGTCCAGAAGTGTGAAGGTGTTTATAAAGGGCCTCCTCCGAGCAGCCAGGGCTGATTGTAACATGCCAGCATCAGATTCCTGGAAAATGGGAGTGAATTTTTAAAGCACTGCCAGGCCATAGTTGGAGATTTGAGCTAAGTTTTTACCTCCTGGATATAAATGGGCATTTTTGTCTTAAATGGAGAGTTTTCCGTAAGAGCTGCAAATTTTCACCTCAGAGTGTCTTAGCAACCTCCCTTAGCACAGCCTAGACAGTAAAAACACCTCAGAAACATTTGCAGAGGAAATCAGTAACCCAACAAGGTAGAACTCACCTGGCCAGTTGTAGGGTATCTAAAACAAAACCAGCTTTCTTCTTAGTCAGTAGAGGACAATATGCACTTACAAGGTGCAAAATATGTGATATTCATTAACGTGGGACAAATTTTGTCTTACAACAACCTATTTCTCTTGGTGACCCACAGGAAGAGTGACAAAATGATCAACTCAGACACAAAATACGCTCTAGGCTTCTTGTAAGTCAGGGCAAGGTAAAGCCCACCTCAGTGACAGGTTGGTCCTCTGAATATCTGTGTTGACACTTCAGACTGCTCAAGTTGGTTTTCCCTGTATGCATGATTGACACATGGAAAGGGACTTGGTTGGGGAAGGAGCACAAACCAAGGCTGATGCTGGGCACTGTGCCAGCCAAGATGGGTGTCTCTGACCTTAGGGACCAAGAACCTCATTACTGATCTGTGATCCCATGAAACTAACCTACACCTTCCCATAAGGTTCTTCTTTTCTCCATCCCTGTGTCCTTTCTCTCTCTACACCTCCACTTGTGGATTCCCTCTTCTATCATCAGTAGCTCACTGTGGAAACCTAGAGAAGGTGATGTCTGTAACACATTGCAGGAAAGAGAAGGTAAAGAAGATGCTGGTGTGTCACGGGAGCATGCTGGGCTGTAGAGTATGACACTTGCTGTAAAGGAGTTGCAAGGCCCTTCATATACTTAGCTGTCATACAGGCCATGAGTATTTAATTGTCCTGGCTACTTTCCCAGGTGGTTGCTGTGGGTGGTCTTGCCCCATAGGATAGATGGCAGATCACGGTGTCCCCCAGACAGCTATGCTGGGAGCATGGGGTCACAGGGCAGGAGGAAAAGCCCAGTGCAGCACTGTGTAAGGGTGCTGGACTGCATCCTCCTTGACCGGATGCTGGGGCAGGAGCCTTCAGAGCTAACATCCCCTCCACAGAGGGCAATTCACACAGATTTTTATTTTGTATATGAAGCCAAAAAAATCAGACTTCCTGTGCTGCAGGCTGCTCCAGGCGCTTTCTACCTTTCAGTGTTACCTTCTGTGAGGGATATTCTAAGGTAAGAAAATGAAGTATCACTAGCCAGACCAGTTCTGAACGTTGACTGTGGGCCTGACACACAGAGGCCCAGCCCCATACACTTACCAACAGCTAACTGCAGCCAGCAGAAGTCCCATGTGCTGTTTGGACTTTTGTTTTTTAACAGGCTGGAAAGAGGATTTCAGTCACTTGCCTGGAGCTTGACTTTAAGGAGCAGTTGCAGGAAAAATGAAGTGACTGTACCATAAAAAAACACACTATTCCTGTATTACGTATGCATGAACTACAGAGCCACATATACCGCACTCAGCTGCCTGTGATTGCAAGTAACTTACCCAGGCAGCGAAAGGTAGAAGTGAGGACCCATGCCAGACTCCCCAAGAGAGCTGAGGAGAGCAAGGACCAGCTCTAAGTCTGTGATAGCACTTTAGAAAATGCCCCAGCAAATGTGGTGAGAGTTCAGGCCTAGGCAGAGACATCGAGAGTTCTAGCATTGCGTATGTCCATTCTCAACAGGAATTTGATAATTAGGGCTGAGTAGCCTAAGGAGAAGGGGTTTTGCAGACACAGTCCAAGAATGACCAGCCTCAGAAACCAGCTGCAAGTGGTTTGGCAATATGATTTTATCTGGACAGAGTGAGTTCATAATTGGAAACTGCCCCAATATTTCAGTCAGCTGAATCTTTACTTCCCTTGAGGAGATCTCTATCATGTAAGACATTTCTAGATCTGAGGGGATGCAAAACCCTCTGCAATTCTCTTCCTTGCATGGAGGGACAGGAGTGTGAGAGGGATGAAAGACAGAATGTTTCCATCTGAGTGTCAGCTATCCACTCATTTGGAAAACCAAAGCTGGTACTCTGTGGATCAGCCAGCACCTCAGAGTCAGGCTGTAGATGTTGATCCACAAACCTCAGTGGCCTATCCTCTGCCAACAGCGCAAAACCAAACCACAGGATATGGGTACAGCACTGGAGAATGCTAAACCAGGGGAAACAACCCACTGAAAAACCAAACAGCTATAGACCTTTGGAAAGAGCAATAGAAATAGAAATTTGCCTTGATCACTTCTCTAATCTACACCACAGGTGCTTCAAACAGTTGATTTTTTGCTGTATGTCCTGCACCCCTACAGGTTGAACAGAGCTTGTAGCATTTGGCCAGGTAGGAATGATTAACCAGGTGACTTCAGCTGCAAAGGCTGACATCTGACAGTAGCAAAAACAGATGTGAAAGAAAGAGCCTAGTGTTCTCAATCTAAAATACTGGCTCTGTTCTTTCTGGGGCTAGTAATTAAAAAAAATCAGAAGCAAAAGTAGGCATGCTAAAGCTAATTTCACAACTCAGAAGGGTCAGATAGCAGGACCTTAATTCTAGGCAAAGATCTTCCTATTTCTGATATATAGAGGCTTGTTATTCAATTTCCAGCTCCACTGGCTTCCTTTCTCCATCAATTTCCCAGACACCCTAAGAGTCTGAGGACTGAGCTCAGTTCTGAGTGCACCGAAGGGCTACAAGGCTGACAGTGAACCGAGCAGTTGTAAACATGCAAATTCTTTTCCTAGAGGAACAGAGAGGATGAAGATTAGGATAAAATTTTGACTTCCTGAAGGCAAGTAGCCCTATCTTCCTTAATCCAGCAGACCAGCTCAGACTCTTGCAAAAAATACCACAGATTTTTTTTTTTATTTTCTGTCACTCTGGTGATTAGACAGACAACTGCAGCCATTTCTTTGTAATAAAACATTTGTGAACAGGCTATTATGAGTTTTCTTTGTCTCTAAGGTCTAGACAGCATTGGCTTCAAAATGAAAACAGATGTGCCAACTTCACCAATTTCATATAGACACTGCAAAGAATTTTTAGAAGTGCTTTCATATTACAACTGAAATCAGGTTTTAGTGTCACAAATGTGTTTTGGGACTAGCTGAATAGGAACTAGCTAGTATTTGGGACTAGCTAGTATTTACAATAAACAAGGGAATTAGTCTCCAAGTTAGAGGAATTACTGTTTAGTATTCATTCTCCTGCTATAAATCTTACCCAACCAGGAAATTATTTCAAATTACATAAACAGCAGATGAACATTAAAAGTCAGATATTAAATTTGCTCAGATCTAATAGGCTTAATGAACTTTTAACAGTATTTTCTTAGTTAAACCTACTTTTTACTTTCTACTTTCTTTGAATTCCCTACCATGTTTGAGTATTGCTCCTGCTGAATCTGCTTGGGCATTCATACTTCTGCTATCTCATACCTGTTGTTTAGCACTTGACTACAGCCAGGACAAAAAAATCTGAAGTTTTTCCCAACAGCAAAGATAACATATCAAAAAACAACAGTGTGGATGGGCTCTAATTCTGATACTGGTTCAGGTTCCCAGGCCAGCCATTTATTACCTGAAGGTGGGAACAAGAAAACTTCTGTTCCTCATGTATTCCTTGATTCAAAGAGCACTAGGAATTTTTACATCAGATGTACTTCTAAAGCATATTCTAAGCTATGGTGGAGTTTTGTATTGTATATAATATCAATATAAATGTGGAATATATAACATGTCAACATTTTGTGAGACTGATACTGGAACATGGATCCAGGAATCTTGGCCAGTGTTTAACTGAAAATAAACTTCACACTGTGTGGTACCTAAGGGACCTACTTCTGTCTTTGGGTATATAAGCTAGGGAAGGTTATGCAGAAGTAGGGAAGCAACATTAAGAGGTTTTTGTAATGCTAGAGAGACATTTATAAATTCTATTCTGTTTTGCAACACGTTTTTAAAGAAAAAAGAGAAAGGAACTCTCAAGAGCTAATATTCTGGATAACAGTGATGGTGAGAGTCATCTCATCTAATTTCGAAAAGCTAGGTACCTAATCCAAAATAGAAGTGCAATTCATGGAGGCAGATAGGTGTCTCCAGAAAATGATTCATCTCATTCTAAGGGAGGTGTCTAAAACGAGTTGGATGAGTCTTCTGAGTGAATCGTCTTTCCTCATTGTCTGCAGGAGGACTGTAGAAAACTACCTTAGGCTAAATGCTTCTCATGTTTAGGTAACAGAAGATACATCTCATGCCAAATGATTACACTTTCCTCCCATGTGTTTAATTTAACCAAAAGAAGTCTGTAGCTGATTTGATCATACACACCAGGTATGAGGGTTTGGAAGAATCTCAATGAAGTGTATGGTGTGTTCTCCCTCATGTGAAAAGAGGTGTGCTGTAACTCTACAGCAGAATCTGAAGGCGGTGCAAGATACATCAGTGTAATCACAAACCCCAGATTATGGAGTTCAGAACAGATGACTGATGCAGTCCATCCCAGCTTTTAGTTCTGTCTAGTGGTATTCTATGTATAAGATGATACCCCTCAGAGCAAAAGATATAAGCAAAGCATGAAATAAACTAGGGGATACGATGTCAAAGAAAAATCCATATGTCTCTAATAAAACTTAACTTGGGGGGATTTCCCTGATACAAAAATAAGCATTTGCATCTGTATGAAGGTTATTTTAAAATACCCTTACTTTACTCAAAATTTTAGTCCTGTGTCCTAGGAGGAAATGAGGCTTACCTGGGTTTACAGATGGCTTTAGATTAGCTTTTCTGGTCTGAAAGTTAACACCAGTTGGTGCCTTAAAGGATAACCAACAACTGTTGAAGCAAGTTAATTGTATGAGGGCAGCTAATCATTATTAACTAATAATTTTGGGGTTGTAAATCCACAGATGTCATGTCCCTTAGTGAAAGTGTATTTTTAGTTGTGCAGCACATTGGCCTTTCCTGTCTCTGTTTGCTCTGAAATTAACATTAATCAACTCTTGGCTCTATGCATGCAGTATCACCCCAACCAGGTAATTATAGCAAATTTCCAGAATAAAGATCAAAAAAAAAGGTCAAGTTTAAAACTCCCTGCTTTCAACCTTCTGTGTTTGGTCACTTAGTTCTTTTGGTATTGTGTCTAGTACTCATTAGTCACACCGAAAGTCAAGGACGTGCCTAGAAATGTATCATTTTCCCTAGCACATCAATCAGTCAGTACAAGCCATTACCTCTCCCTACACACCTGGCCTCTCATAAAAATAATGTAACATAGGCTGCATATAAAATGCTATATGAGGCAGGAAGATCATCCCAGAACTCTTCCATGGGCTGACAACTTTTGCAACAGCAGCCTTTCCTTTACATTGGTGAGAAAGGATATATTTAGCTGTTACATTACAGGCAAATTATATGGAGAAAAGCAATAATATTTCAAATTATTACCACTTAGAAATCCTCAAAATAATTACAAACAGACACAAACAAACCTATATATCTTGTTGTGTTCTCCAAGTTTAGAAAAGGAGATGAAGCCTCAGTGGTAGAAGGCTTGGTTTAGTTGAAAGATGCCACATACTGTGAAAATCCCTGTAGAGCCACAAAATATGGCTGATAAGATGCATATAAATTATAAATGCTTTTTTTAGCAAAACTGACAAACAACAGTACGCTCCCGTCACTATACCCCAACCCCTCAAAAAACCAAAACCAACCAAATAAACAAAAACAAAACAAAAAATAAAACAAACCAAAAACAGGAACACCCCCCAAAAAAACAACCAAACAACCAAAACCAAAGCAACCCAGCTTGTTGCATCTTCATGGAAAATCTTACTTCCCCTCCCAGACAACCACTGTAGTTAAAGGATGCTCTTCCCCCATTGCTCATGATATTCACTGCAGGTTTTGTTTTTTCCCCATTTTTAATCAGTGAATACAGTGCAAATTGATGTTAAGCAAAAGTTTCCACCTCTGGTTCCCCTGCAGCACATATTTGCAGAAGACTGTGTGTGAAACAAGGTTGCTCTTCCTGACATCTATAGGAAGAGCACTTCCTACTCCGGAGAAGAGTTTTTTTGACAGTTCACAGGTGACAGTTTTTGTAGGGTCAGCTCAAAAGTGAGCAAGAGGACAGTAAAGCCTGCTGTTCCTCCAGTATTTCTAACTTGTCTATCTCACCTCCCCGACTGTTGCACCATTCTTGAACTCCGCAGGCTATTCAGCAAGCTTTTCCTCCACTCTGACATATATCTAATGGCACAGGTCAGGAACCTGAGCAGCGTAGACTAGTTTTGATAATAACTACTTCTTTGCCTCTGCTGTTGGGCTAACACCTGGTATCAATTTTATGTCCCAGTAGTCCTCCTGTGGCCCATGCATTATATCCCAAAAGGCCCCACCATATCCAGGTTAAAGAGAGGCAGCACAACCTCCTTTTTTGAGAATAAAACTTGACTTTGTCGTGTTTAGCTGTAAGAAGCTCTACATCAGGTATTCTTAGACTCACACCTGTACCAGGCTCCTCACTACTGTCACCACATCCACGTGTGCCAGAGGCACTGAGCCTTGCCGGTGAATGGCCAGTCAACTGCAACAAAGCACATATTCACCTCCAGGTCTTTGTCTTTAAACAGATGACTATCCATGATGGACTTTGTTACTCAGTCCTTCTGCCACGTTCCTTCCTCACACAGATTTGTGACAACCCTAGGTGCCACACAGTAAACTTTTGTCATAGCAATACAGCATGTCTGAAGATAGAGAAGTTCATAGCCTCACCCACTCAGTGGGATGTGTGACTCAGATAGTGATAACTGGTGAATCACCTAATAGTCACCCAGAGTCCTTTTTGCATGAGCACTTGCAGGGAAAACCTTTTGATAGTAGATAGGTAGTTCTTCACTTTCTGTGTCAGTACCGAAAGTCAGCTAATGACTCTACCTGGCATAGAAGGAAGTAGGAGGTTGGCTGCTCAGTTTTCAGGTTTGTTACTTCACTGAGACAGCAGTCATTACAGATCCAGGAGTTATCAAATTATTGTTTCCCTGAAGAATAACACTTTTATATGACCTTTTAGCTCAGATTTATTAATAAGGATGGCTTCCATACTATTTGAAAATTCATCTGGTAAGGGACAGTGTAGACTCTTGACCAGATTAGAAATGTCACAGAATATGATACATGCATAATGCCTTAACACTAAACTAAAAGAACAGAAATTTATGAGTATTGGGAAAATTAAGTATTATACCAAACGCAGGTAGGAAAAATAAGTGAATCTGAAATCTATTTCTAAAGATTACTAAAATTTAAGATTTTTTTCTTCACTGCCTCCTCATCACTTTCTCCAGCACTGTAGAAATGATAGGTTTGTTGTGAACCAAGCTGACTTTTCCTTCTCTTAGGAGAACCAGTCATTTTACTCACAGTAGTCCTTTTTTGTTATTGGGCACAGAGAAAACTTAACAAAACTTGTAAGTAGTTTATCCTATCTGGAAGCATATTTGCATATTTCTTCTATTAAACTTGTCTTACAGATCTGCAAAGTAAATACCTTTTTTGCCACTGTCTTCCTTCAACATGGAGCTGCCAGGTTCCTTAATCCCATATGCTCAGCTCTGCCATATCCTTGCCACTTACATGATCATTTTTTGAAAATGGCTTACCAGACATTTCTCACATTATCTGGAATAGAAAACCTATTTGTCATTTCCTAAAGTGACTGGAATATCTATCCTCAGATACTGTGTTTTGCCTCATCTTTCATGGATTGCCCTTCAGCTCATCTCCATCTAAATAACTCATTGTCAATGAACCCTTACCTTGCCTGCACCTCATTACAATGTATGTCATTCATTTCAGATCTAAATTTATCCCTCTGGCTCACAGACATTATATTATCTGACTGCAAACTACTGAAATCAGAAATGCTGAGTCCTAAGTCTGAGGTTGTGGAAAATTTAGTACACGTTAAGAATAATCACATATAGTTTAAGTTTTCTCTTCTATTTATGTCATGTTCCTCATTTAAAGTATCAGCTAAACATTTCACAGGTCAGTGTCAAAAACTATTAGATTTTAGCAGTTTCTGAAAGCAGGATGGGCCACAAATTGTTCCACTAAGTAAATCATACTGGATGGCTCACAGTAATGGGATACAAAAATTGTTTCTAGGTCACTCACCTCAAATACACTCTGGTTGCCAATTCCTGAATTTCATTGTAATCCTAATTATGCTCTATGTGCATCTGAAGAGAAACAATTTGGTCACCTTAGTCTGCGACTAAGGTTTGAATGATCATATAGGTGGAAACTCAGCATCACTCCTTTTAGTGATAGAGATATTTTGACAGAGGTGAAGTTTTTAGAAGCTCTGTAGAGTGAACTGTAATTGTACAGAGATTGAATAGTATTGTAGTAGATGGTCTATTAATCCTTTCACTTACGTTCTGTTATTCCTTTCATTTGTGACCCCTGGCTGATAGAGAAATTATTGTCACGTTAGTCCCCTTTCCCTACTCTTTTGTCCTTTCTATCTTTTTCTGTTGGGAAAACCATCTCTGAGTTGAAGACTTCTGTTGTTGCACTTACTCCAAGTACCTGAGATGAGCTTTTGGCCCACACCTTAACAAATGTAGTTAGGCAGATCTGTAATTTTTCTATTGGCATAAAAGAATTTGAACAGACAAAAACTGCACATGCTGGGAAATGAAACTTTGCGAATGCAAGTGCAATTTAATTAAAGGTGTAAAGAGGCCTGAAGGAGAAAAATAACATTATTATTAGCAGCTTGAATCCGGAGCTGGCCAGAGGTCTGAACTACAAGCCAGCTGCACTTTTGGTGTGAAAAGGAAGCTGGCCAGTGGCCCTTACCCAACTCAGCTTCAAAACACACCCTTTCTCATGCCTCCCAACCTTGTGGCACACCTAGCATTAAAAAAGCTTCCAGTAACTCTGTGCCTCTGGCCTATACAAAATGAAAGAAATTCAAGTCTAAACTTGCCTGCTCTTGCTTTTGGAGGTAATAAATGCACAGTGCTGTGCTAATAGAAATTCTGCTATACAACCACAAGGAGAAAGCCTACCACTTCTGAGCAACAAGCATTTTTAGCTGTCTTATTTTCTTTTTTTTTCTGATTGTTACCAGATACAGATCTGCCAGCTACTTTCATGTTGTACCACGATGACAAGCTTTTGTACTTACCATGGATATTCAAAAGGATATAAGAACATCTTGGACCCTGCTGCAAAGTTGAAGACATAAGCTGGAGCCAGACTACTCTGTACTAACACTGTGGGGAATGTATGGGATGTTAAGCAAGTCACCTTGATGTCAAAAGACACAGCTCATGAGAAGCTACCTAAGCTTTTCTATATTCTCTAAATCAAGTAAATAGCAGAGTCCAGACCTAGCACTTAAAAATAACAAAAATTTGCAACAATGATTGGAAAGAAAGTAGGAACTGCAACGGTCATCAATAACTTCTGTCAAAGAACAGCTCCAGCTTGTTATTTTCTTGGCCTCTCTGGTCCAAACTCATCTACCTCCATCCTTGGCTTTGATTATTTTTAATGCAATTTAAGAATATTATTAAAGAAAATTATATTTATAATTGCATAACTTGACAGGCATTTCTCTATTTTTTTTTCTCACTGATCATCTTGGAATGAAAGAAGATGGGGAGTACTGCAAAAGGAATAAACCTTTTATAAAAGAGTGTGAGGGAAGGATTCATTCAACCCACCCGATTCCAGGTTCTTGTGTGTGTACATGTGTGTTTATGATTTTTTGCAGACTAGAAAGAGAACTGGAAAGGGCAAAATAAGCCTTCTTTAGGATGTATAGGTTCCACAGGTACTTGTATAAATTAATCCATTACTGGGTAATAAGTCTTTTATACAGTACATAACAGACATTCTCCTGCGTGAAAATTTCTGAAGAATCAGATCACCACAGAAGTTCACACCTCAGCTGGATCACAAATCTGTGGGACCAAAAGGATGGTTACCAGATGGCATTTCCAGCTCCAAAAGCAGAGGGTAAAGACCATAAGGATCAGGGTTAACTCACTGCTGGTCAGCCACTAAGGGGGACCATGTTATGCTGGTTAACCTGGTCCATTCAGCCTGGAGGAGACTGAGGTGAGACTTCATTGCAATTACAACTTCCTCATGAGGAGGAGGGGCAGACACTGATCTCTTCTCTGTGGTGACCAGTGGCAAGACCCAAGGGAATGGTCTGAAGTTGTATCAGGGGAGGTTTAGGTTGTATACTAGAAAGATGTTCTTCACCTAGAGGGTGCTTAGTCACTGGAACAGGTTCCCCAGGGAAGTGGTCACAGCACTAAGCCTGACAGAGTTCAAGAAGCATTTGGATGATACTCTTAGGTACATGGTGTGACTCTTGGGGATGGTCCTGTGTGGGGCCAGGAGTTGATCCTTGTGGGTCCCTTCCAACTCAGCATATTCTCTGATTCTGTGGTTCTGCAATAAGACAGAAATATCTGCTTCTGTGCCCACCAGGCAGTGTTGACAATACTAGATTGTTCCCAGATAAAAAGAAGGAAGCTAAGGAGAAGTGAGCCATGCTGTGCCATTTCCCCTGGCCAGAGAACAGGCCCTAGTCCCACATAATTTAATAGCCTGGGCACAGCCAAAGATATCAGGTAGTTTCCCCATGGAATCATGTATCTCTCTTCCCTCTCTGATGCCTTCTCTTCTACTTTGTGGTACCTTGCTCACTGTAGCTATTCTAAGTCAGCCTGTTTCTAGAAGAAGGACCATGTATTGAGTTTTTACACAGGCGTAGCTCTGAAGGGCTCCCACATTATTTCTGTCCTTTTGGAGTCTCTATCACTGTGAGTCACAACAGTAGTTCTCAAGTGCTCTATTAAACTAAAGTTCAGTTTACACACAGTCAAAAAGCCCCTGAGGTCTGAAACAATGTTTATGGGATGGAGTGCAAAATTAATGCACCCAGGTGTATGGAGCAAACCTTTTCATCATCACTTTTCACTTAGTGACTCTCTTTGGACTCTAATTATGAAAATGATTCTGCGTGGGCTTCCCCTCAAAACTAAGTGTAATTTCTTAAAAAAAGAAAGTGAAGTATACACCAGTATGTGTTATATGGGCATAGGTAAAACATCTATGGCTGTACAGCTAATGCATAGTATAGGCTGTGCATCAAGAACATAAGTCCACTCATGTCAGCTCACTCCTGATATCTCCAAAGAGATCACAGAGGAAATAAGAAGGGTAAGAATTTTAAGAGTTACAAGAGGAAGGAAATTATGAGAAAGAAGTAGAAAAATCACAAATATGAGGGAAAAGGGAGGAAAACAAAAGAAGAGTGATGCAGAGCAAAAACTCCTTTGTTTCTAAATGAGTGCAAATTTTCCCACCAAATAGCTTCCTGTTTACTTATTGCTATGAGATTCTGTTAATGGGAAATACAATAAATGTCAGTCCACTAGACGATGGAGAATAGGTTTCATCAAACAACTTTCAGGTCATTAGAAACACAGAAAAATAAGTATGGAAGGAACTTTGGAGTTCATATCCTCACTGAAGCACTGTTTGGTTGGTAGTGTGTTCGACTTAGCACAACACACTCTTTAAAGAGCAGCATTACACAATAGCTGGCTCTAACTTTAAAGCTGGCCTTGTTTTGAGTGGGAGCTAGATTTGATGAGCTCCAGAGGTCTCTTCCAAGCTAAATTATTCTATGGTAATATGAATAGAATTATGATAAATGGGCAGAGGATTACTGGAAGAAAAATCTCAAGAAGTCTCAAATGGAGATGAATGCTCATCATTGAATAAAGGTTCCTGTATTGGTGGATGACAGGTAAAATATTCTGCAATGTTTTGACAATGACCTAAGATGTAACACAGAACTACTGCTGGCAAAATCTGTAGATGATGTTGGTGGGAGAAAGGACAGATGTACAGATCAAACTGCTGGGAGAATCCACCTAGCTTAGTTTTTAAGACACACTAGTACAGACAAGAACAAAATTAAGTGTGTAGCAACAAGAACTGCAGGATGGACTGACAGAACTGGGGACCATAATGTGGACAGCAGTAAGGTTGGAAAGGACCTCAAAGCAAAAATGTGCAAGCATTGCTGCAGAAACTGCCTTTGCGATTTTGTGACGAGAAGCACAGGAAAAAAACCTGGCAGGAAGGGGAGAATAAGGATGGGATGAAAATTTGAAGTAAGGAAGTGAAGGTTTGTCTTCAGGAAAGTAATCTCTGGAATAGAAAAGAGATACGAAAATTATTTAAGAGCTGGAGAAAGTGCCTTACAGCATGAATCTTAATAAGATCAACCTGTTTATCTTCTCAAAAAGTAGACTGAGAGGTGATTTTATTGGTGTGTAAGCATATTCATGAGAAGACAATACAGGTAAGAACCCTTAAGTAGAGAAAGGCAGAAAGGAGAAAAGTGCCTGCAAACCGAAACCAGGCCAATCGTACCTATGAGACACAGTCTGCCTTCAACAGTTCTTTCTCTTTTGATGGGAAAGGTAGACAAAAAAAAAATTATAACAAGTAGCAAGAGAATTGCTTTTCTCTTCTGTGCAACTACAGAAGTTAACAGGTTTGAAAAAGAGCAGATGGGAAAAGTGAAAAGGCCTTTGATCTTTTAATAAGACTACTGGCCTTGCAAACTAACTTACTTTTACCCTTATGCTCTGCTTTTTAGCTTATTTCTTTAATAGCAATGGTCTTTAAATTTAGTGTTGTTTGTTCCCATCAAAAAACTTACTTGTCAAATCCTTCATGATGTTGGGACTGAACTCCTAAGAGTAGAGTTGGTTTTGTTACTGAACAAGAGATTGAGTGCTACTTAGGGCACAAAACAGTGACTTAGGAGGCCCTTGCTTTGCCTCTGCTTTGATTTGTGACTTTGGATAGGTCACTTGGGTGTCAATTCTCAGAGGTACTCAGATGTCTTAACGCCCTCTGAAGCCAAGGATTATTTTAAGGGAAGCTGAGTGTCTCTCTGGCTTTAAAGTGTTTGCAATCTCTCTGTACAGCAATCCACCTCCACTTCAGACACTTAACAAGGAAACAGCACTCTGATGCTATTTGAGCATCTCCAGTAAGTAGAGTATCCTCTAACATGCTTTGTTTGTTGCATAGGTCATTTGGTCATAATTTGGTACGAATATATGTGCTTTACATGATTAAAATCATAACCTGCCATTAGCAATTTCCTCTATCTTCTCTGGATTTTTTGGATGTAAATGAAAACATTCTCTGAAAGTGAAACAGCAGCATTTAGTTAGGGCTGTAATTTTGCCCTGGCATTTCTTACGAGGTGTCACTGGTGGCTTAGGTCAAATGTAGTGGAAGCAGCAACATATGAACCCTTGATTTGAAATCCCAAATAATCTCTAATTTTTCACTGCAGTGTGAATTGGCAGGCTTGGTTATATTCATTCAACATCATGTATCAGATAGGATAATTTTCATACTAATGCCAGATTTTGAAAACAGTTTTAATCCAAACTAAAGGGAAACATCAATGAGATGCTTGGGCTGGAGAGTCAGAGCACTGTTGTCAGGTAGCTGGTGCCTAAGCTCCATGTCAGGTATGCAACATGCACTGGCACCTCTGTGGTTCAGCTGGAAAAAAAACCCCACTCTTCCGAATCTGGTTAAGAACATATTGTGAAGTTGAAGTTCGCTAGCATTGAAGTTGTTATATGTTTTGCCTGGACAATATTACAGCAGGGTTTTGACCTACTTTGCTAGCATGTTTTTCAATCAATATAGATCAGAAATCCATTCAAAAATAGCTAAAATAATGGAATATGTGGAAAGTTAACACAAATGATAGAGTATAATTTTGTAGCTGATTATGCCTCAGTAATTTATTTTAAACAGATGTCTTAAACACAAGTTAGATTAAATCAAATATATATGAGTATGTGATCTGATCGCACATTATTGACACAATAATTTAATGGCAAGAATTTCTCACCCTGAGTTTGTAGGGGTCACATTGTTCACGAATGGTAAAACCAACAATGATTCAAAAAAATTATCCCAGACAAGAACAAAGTTATGGGGCAGTAGATGCAAATTTCAAAGTCTTTGGTCACACTAGCAACTGTTACTTCTCAAGTGTTCCTGGTGGTTTCAGCATGAGTCAGAGCTTGTAAAATAATCATTCCTGTACAAAAGTAGCTTTGCATACCCATTGCCATGGTATATGGTACTGGTTTAAAACTCTTGCATTAAAAGTCCTTTCAGGACTTTTTATTCATAATTTTCAAAAGCAGCAATTCTGATTCCTCTCAGTCCTGAAAGGAGTTAGAGTTGGCCTGCAAAGAAAGCCAAAAATAATCTGGATCACAAAGCACTGTATATAGCTTGGAAGACATCAGGTGCATTTGTCCAGCTCTCCTTATACTACTTTTCTAGTATTTTCCCCCGTTGTTCCTTAAAACCTGTCTGAGGCTTGGGTTTGGGCTCTGTAGATGGGCTTTCACATTCCCATCTTGCAAGTTCCACTCCCAAAATGTAATCCTGATGTCTGGGACCCATAAGCAGCCCAACTCATGGCTCAGCTGACTTTCCACAGACACCGAGGATGCTCCTTCTAATAGACTTTATAACTCATCACATGGACCAAGTCTGCAGACACACATCCTTACGTAATTTTGAGAACACAGTATCAGAACAGCTGCACTTGGCCAGACAAAGAGTCAGTTTGGCAAACATATTCTGAAAATAGCCAGTGGTGGACATTAAGAGAAAGAGTAAACAACAGCTTCAAAATAGAAGGCCATTCCACTTCGGTCTGTATATGGAATTTCTCAGCCAAAGGCTGCACCTGGATTGTCTCTTAAATGTTGAAATGAGACTGGAGAAATACATAATCCAAATAGGAAAATAGTCTGCTGATAACTTTCCTCTTGCATTTTACCTGCTTTTACACCTTTGAATTTCATATATTGCAGTCTTTTCATTCTCATGACAAAGAAACATGCAATGACCTCTGAGACAACTCTAGAATTAAACAAATTCAGCTTTCCCAGACTACTCATTCATTTACCCTAACAAAAGCCTCTCCACATGTGCTTCTGAGTAAAGAATCACACTGTGATAGTGTGATCACTATTTGAAGATGATGAGTTTGACCATCTCAGTTCTTCTTATAGAATTCTTGACAGTTTCTCTGGAACTTGATTATATCATTGACATATAAGAGTGAGATCTTTTAAATCAAGATACATATTGATATTGATTATACATTTTTTTTACTGATTCATCAGGAGAATAGATATGTTTATTTTAGAGTTTTTCTCATAATTATGAAGTGGGTTGTCCTGTTCAAGAATCAGTCTCATTCTACTTCCAGGCATCAACTAATTCATTTATGCAACATCTCTATCCTCTGATATTTCCTGAATCATGAGGGTTATTTGAGGTTCTTTCCAGTTTCATATGGTATTCACAAGCCAAGTCTGCCCTGAGGGTTTCCTTTCAGACATGGTTACCAAATATGTTCATGGTGTAACACTTCTATAGGATTTCCTACTGGCTTTGCTGCAAAGCCAAAAAATTACTTTCTGGAAATATAACTAGAATAATGGGTTTTGTTGTGTTGAAAATTCCTGTATTCTACACATGTTTTGTTTCTTCTGGATTTACAAACCTTCTTAGAGTTTACCTTTCTGGCCGATAAAATGCTATTCATTCTTGCACAGGTACCTCTATGTAGGGTCGAGGGTAAAATTCTAGTAATAGAGCTCAGGTTTAGTCCGGTCAAAGATGCCCATGTTCCAAGAAAGGAGATAAGCCTTTAGGAGAGGTTTAGAGACCTAAACTGGTGAATACATTAGTCTGCAACATATCCTACGGGAAACGGAAGAAAAGCCATCAGCCAACAAAGCAAGTTCTCAGCAGACAGAGTGCAGAGAAAGGATAGGAATTGCCAACTTTTGAGACAAGCTAGGCCAGAGTTAAAAAAATAAAACCAGAGCACAAAAAAAAAAAAAAAGTCAGATGGTATTTCATTTAGGAGGAGACAGCCCAGATGTGACTATAGAACTACACCAATCACTTCCATTACTGTCAGAAAGACCATCACCATTGTAGATTGGGCAAAGAGTTTGGCTCACCCAGCATTAAAGCAAAAGCAGACAAGGGGTAGTACTGCTTTCTACAGAAAGCGACGGAAACCTCTCAAGGGGAAACAACTTACATTCTTGCATTTGTTGCAGGAAAAGAATAACTGATTTATAAATGGGGAGAGGCTGGCTATGCGTACCTTGAAAATGTCACTTAGGAATAAAGTCTCTAACCACCAGAAAAATAAGACTGCAGAATATCCCCTCTTTCAAAATACGAGGGTAAAGAAACCCACTATTTTTAAGACAGAGGTGAATGGAGTTATATCTTTGATACAACTAATCAGGACATTGTGGACAACAGCCTAGCAAATTCCTTCAAGTTTTATACTGTGAAATAAAAGCAAAAGTGAGGAACAAATAAAGCCACAGCATTAGTTGAGATCCCAACCACATTCATAATTTTCAAAAGCAGCAATCTGCAGCATCTCCTGCATAGATTATATACTCAAAAGAGCATACACACATGTTCCAAAGCTTAATCCAAAAATTATTTCCTCTTTACTGAAAGAGGAAATTTCTCTCATTGCTAAGGTAACTCTAGCTCTCCAGGCACCAATCTGTGTTAATAGATACCTTTCCAGTGCTTCTGGTGTGATACAACTCAGTCAACCATTTCCTACTTTTGGTTTCGCCAACCCCAGACAGTAGTTCAACAGTGTCTGTGAACACATTGAACACGTGTCTTGTTCACATTGTACTGTTGTAGTGCTCTGTGGAGCTTGTACTGTGCTTAGCTGTAAGTCAGAAATTTTATATGGCAGCTGCTATGGATTTGCATCATGTGAAAATAACAGACCTGAAATGTGTGTATAACATACTTTGCAGAAAAGGCCTCCATCAAAGACTTGAATATCACTGAATATTATTACTTGTTTGAAAAAATTCCCCCAAACTTGAGATACTGCAAACTCCAGGATTTCATCATAAATTCAAATATATTTCTAGCTCTGCAGTCAAAAACACAGGCTGTATGGAATCCTAAGTTGCCTAATAGAAAAATCAGAGACAGGCATTACAATTTGCATTGCATTAGTTCCAGCTCAAGAAAAGAAACAGGAGGAAGGTAATGAAATGGAACAACTCTCATATTAAGCAGATAGCTATTAAAGCTAGACTAGAAGTAGAAAATAAGCTGAGAGAAATCAAAACTACTCATTCAACAGCTTAATAACTGAACAGACTAATGTTATTGAAATAGAGGTGATTTTGGGTCTTGGGGATGAAGATGGCAAAAGGTTTTTAAGATTTTTTTTTTTTCATTCCAGCATTCACATTAACAAATGAAAATTATGTGTTGATATAGCCTTACCCTGGAGCTGTTCAGTTTGAACACTGCCACCTCCATGGTCCCAGGCAAACAACTGCTCCTCCACTTGCAAAACCAGCTGTGTGTTCCTTCCCTTTGCACTACAAAACCTCTGGACTCCCCTAATCTTCAGTGGAAGACTGAAATAAGGTAAGGTACCATGACATTAAGTAAAATAACATAACATACTGAGTCAGACCAAGGATATAAGTGGCCCCATATCCTGTCTCTTAAGATACCTAACCACAGACCTTTAATGAAGTGTATAAATAAAGTGTGTAGTGTTATTCCTACCACACAATAACCTGTCTTAGGTTTTCTACTCATCTAAAGAGAAAGCTTATCAATTGTACTGGATGTCTTTGGAAAGATTTTGGTAGCAGGGGGAGGAAGAAGGAAATGCTGCAGGAGTAACCTCTATGGGAGGAGACCAGGGGCTGCCCTGTGCCAGCCACAGCTAGCTTTGGCTAACTCTGCATCAGTCACCCGAAGAGACTGCAGCTGTGGGAAGACCCTCGCCACAGCAGGTACTCCATGAGCAGACTGTGACTCATGGAGGATCCACACCAGAGAACAGGAAAAGAGTAAGAAGGAAGGAGGAACAGAAGAAAAGCGTAATGTGGTGGGTTGACCTTGGCTGGATGCCAGGTGCCCACCCACCCTCTCTATCACTCCCTTTCCCAGCCAGACAGAGGAGACAGTAAGACGGAAAACAACTCGTTGGAATAAGTCAGTTTATTAAAGTAGAAGCAAAGCAAAAGCTTGCAAGTGCAAAAGCAAAGCAAAAGGTAGCAGGATCTATTCTCTACTTCCCATCAGCAGCAATGTCCGGCCACTCTCGAGAAGCAGGACTTCGGCACACACAATGGCTCCTCAGCAGGCAGGCACTGGAGACAATGAATACCTGCCTTCCTGCTCCTTACCTTAGCTTTTACATCTGAGCAGACGTCATACGCCCATATACATGGAACATCCCTTTGGTCAGTTTGGGTCAGCTGGCCTACTTCTGTCCCTTCCCAGGATCTTGTCCTCAATTGCGGAAGGAATATTACCGTGCTGATGCTGTTCTCAGCATTAGCCAAAAACACTGGTGTGTTATCAACACCCTTCCAGCTACCAATGCAAAGCACAGAACTGTGAGGGCTACTACGGGGAAATGAATTCCAGCTCAGCCAGACCCAATACAATCTCCACTCCTTATTCCCTGCCATTTATGTCATACTCAAATTCCATATTTGACTATCTCTCATGCTTCCACAGATCTCGTTTTATGGCATTCCTCCACCCCTCCAGATCATTCCATTGGGTACTCAGAACAGGAGAAGCAACACAATTGATCGCTGGGCACCAACACCAGCCCAGCTCAGATCATTGTCACACTCTCCTTGCTCCTCGCAGAATTCACTCTTCATTGTTCTGTGACTTTACTTCCTGCAACATACAACTTAGAACACAGACTATCTTTTCCCCAAGTTGAATCTCCTTGAGGCACACAGAGGGTCTCTCCATCTTCCCATATTACTACCAGGTACATCCTGGGCCTTGAGCAAAGACAATCCCATGGATGGCTTTGCCTTTTCTCATGGGAG
>VZRE01000141.1:112127-175139 GCA_013396775.1 Cephalopterus ornatus | reverse complement strand
CCCGCCGGGGCACGTGCAGGGGCGGGACCTCCTGGGGATCATTAGCATGTGGAGCCCCGCCCCCCACCTCCTCCCGCGGGCGCTGCGTCACCGCCGGGAGGGCGGGAGGGGGAGGGAGCGCGCGCGTGGGCGGTGGCGGAGGAGCGGCGCCCTCCTGCCGCGGGACGCGCGCCCGCCGCGCGCCTCCTGCGCCTGCGCGGCTTGTCCACCCGTGCCCCGTGGCACCTGAGGGAAGCCGAGGCCGGGCAGGGGCTTGTGAGGGCGGCACGGCTGCGCGGTGTCTGCGAGACCCTTCCTCGCCCTGCCCCGGCCCCAGCTCTCCAGCTGGACCTTGAATATCCTCGTTTAGGATCCCGAGATCACCTTTCCAGCGTGCCCTGGATTTCATCTCCCTCCGTCCCACACGGTGCTCACAGCGGCGTGCCCTGTATAACATGGGCAGGGAGAAGGGCTTCACTGCGGTGCTGTCACGGCCCAGCTTCTGGGGGAAGGGCTGTCCCTCACAAGTTGTCATGATCGCAAGCAATCCTTGCTCCATCAGCAGGGATGCCGTGCTGGGATTTAAGCCTCTGAGCACACAAAGGGAGCGAATGCTGCCAAGTCCGTTCCCGAGAGCACAGGCGGACACCGAGGAGCGTCTCCCACAGAATAAATCCGCTCGCAAAGTGGCAGATGCTGCCCCCTCCTGTCCGCGGCCGCTGCCTCTCGCCTCGGCAGGACGGGCCGCAGCGAGCCCACTGCCCAGCGCCGTGAGCCGGGAAAGGGGACGGTGTCCTCCCCAGGGATCGACCCCTCTGCACCCAGCAGAGCTGCAGGAGCCAGAGCGGAGGTATCCGCACAAGTGCCAGCAGAAGAGAGACACCCTCCTCTCAGGTAGTCACTTGGATATCGGCTTGGCTCAGCTTCCCCTTCAGAAGCCTCAGACGTTTGGTTTTGGTGACAAGGCACGATTTGCCCTGACCCTTGCTAATAAACCCTGATGGTCTTTGNGGTCTGAACTCCTCCCCACGCACCCCAGGGACAGAAATGGATTTGAAGTCACATGGGTTAGGTGTTTTCCTCCATTGACTTGCTGTAGTGAGGACCAGGAGACATCGCCATCCAACCTGGGCAGATGGGGAGCTGCCCTGCCCTCCAGCTGCTTCTCTGTCTTAGACTGGGAGGCTGAATCTATTGCCTTCATCTCCCGACGCAACTCCTGCATGCAGGGTGCCCGACGGTAAGCTTGGAAAGGGCCACCTTATTAATAACAGGCTGGAATAGCACAGGTTAATGCATCGTTTATCAAGGCTGATAAATCCAGCTGAAAGAAGGTCATGCTCTGCTGCTCAGCGTGCTCCAGGGCTGTTGCATGCCCTCCACGGACTCCCTCTGCCTTGCCAAGCTCAGCTGGCAGGAGAAAAAGGCACACGTGTGAAAGGGAGATACCACTTCACACTGAGCAATGAGACACAGATGTTGGAGGACCACACACGGCAGAGGCAGCACATACAGCTCAGCAAGGGGCAGTGAGCTCACAGCGATGCTTTTGCCTGGGAGACATCTACCGACAGGTGGTAGATAAAGAACACAGCCTAGTGAGGCCCGGAAGGAGCAGCTTCTAGGAACAAGGCAAGGGGATACAGCCAAAGCAGGGCAGGCTGCAGGCTTCCCATTCAGTTATGGCTCTTGTGGTCACTTTGTTCCATTGTTGTCGACACTGGTGGTCCCTTGGGGTGATTCTGTGCCTCGGTACTGTACAACACTCCTTCAAGGAACAGGGTCTGCACATCCCCCCTGCTGAACTCAATGGAAACTGCTTTGCTGGGTAATGTCCATAAGAATGGAGGTTATTAAAACCACTCAGCAGCTTTTACTCCAGGGCTTTTCCCTTTAGATCGACCATGTTCTTCTTCCAGCACATTTCCATCCGCACTCCACTGTGCTAAGGTTTGCTCTGCACTACCGCTGAGTTGTGACTTTGCTTGGAGAGGGTTTAGCCCGTACAGTGTTAGCTGCTCAGCCCGAAGGCAGGAGGGAGGGAGTTCCTGGGGAGCATTCCTGTGGGTTCCCTCTCACATCACTCCGCTCCAGCATTAGCTCTGCCCTGCCAGCTAGGAGACTGCCCTGAGAGCTTTTCCTCGCCTCTGGGGACTAGGGGCTCTAGCAATTGCCAGCAGAAAGTGGGCATTGCACCATGAGCTGTACCTTCTTGGTTAAGCTGGGATCTGCCTGGGATTTTTATATTTTCTTTCACTCTGTGGCTGAGAAGGAAGAGAGGAGGCCAATGAGGTGTGAGGAGAGGAATGCAGCAGCCTTGGCTGTTACTGCTGGGAGACTTGTCAGGGCCAGATGATGCAGAACAGCCCAGTTCTGGTGCAGCAGGGAGGCAAGCAACAAGCAGCCTAGTGCTAGGCACGGGGTGGGGGGACATGCCCCACTGGGAGGTTTGAATAGCAGAACACATTTCAGACAGAGGCCTGAGAGCCAGCAAATCCAGATGAGTGGTGTGTAAGTATGGAGATACAGGAGAATCTGAACTGAGCTCCGTGGGAAGAGGGTCAGGATGGGAATGCTGGCCTAGAGAGGGAGGCAGCATAATAAGGACAGTTCTGAGGATTACAGGAGGTGATGCTGAGAGGCAGGGTGGTCCTGGGGTGGAGGAAGAATGCTGCCACAAAACAGCACCCTCAGCTGCCAAATAAGTCACACTGAGTTAAGACTAAATTATTCTCCCTGCAAATCATTGATCTCCCTACTCCAAAAAGATAGGTCTTGCCAGCACTCCTCCCTTGGATTAATTCAGTCCACTTGGCGGTAGAGAGCAGAGATCCCAGAAAGGCAGCCAAACTCAGCTTAGCCACAGCAAGGCTCTGCACCACGTGAGCCTCCCTTGGCCGTTCCTGCCTCCTCCCAGCCAGGTCTGCTTTCTACCTGGTTATCAGTCAGCTTGTAAAAACGTTCCCTGGTCCCCAAAAACAGTGGGACTTCATACGTTGTGATATATAAACACATCTGTTAGCAGGCAGTCTCAGCAAAGAAGAGAGACTGCTCACAGGTGGCAGCAGCAGAGGAATGTGTCAAAGTGAGCCCCTTAGGGGGGTATGTCAGCTCCCCTTGCCCTATTTCCCTTTCCCACAGGGAGCTGTATGTGTGCCACAGAGATTGCTGTATTACCACAGGTGTAGGCAGCTGCCCTTCCTGCCGTGAAGACTTTACTGTTGCAGCAGCAGCCTTTTCTCCCATTGACCCTGGAGCAAAAGCAGGGTCCCTCTCCACACTGTGTGTCTGGCTTTTCTGCTCCTGGGTCCTGCTGCCCTTCAAGACTGCAGAGCTACCTGTGTGTTCTCGTAGCAACTCCCTACTGAAGAGTTCTGTGCATGTTCGTTTCTGTGAGTTCAACTCACTCATGCCTAGACATAAGCTTGTTGAGCTGAGGTGTTCCCACACACCGCCCCAGCACTCAGCAGTGAACATGAAAACACAACAAGCAAAAAGCAGCTTGCCAAGGGCATGTGGCATCCTATCCAAAACCAGAGAGTACTCAAGTTGCTCTTGGAGCATGCCCAGCAATTGAGAAGCTGTCAGTCCAGCACTAGCAGTGTTAGCACAGCAGAAGCCCAAACTAAATAATCTCCTGGGTCCTTTCCATTTGTTTTCCGGGATGCTGCACAGGGAGTGAGAAAGCCCAGGAGTACAGAAATGCTCTTGCAAAGAAAATGCAACATTTGCTGTGTTCTCTACCTCAGCTTTTCACTGAGGCAGCATAAACAATGGCAGCATCAAAGTTTGCACAGAGTCAGCCTGCCCCACACAGCCTGGCTCTCTGGACAGTCTGCATCTGGGAAGAGGCAATGTCTGGAGGCTTAGTGGTTATTAACTACGGGACAACATGAATGGCAATCCTACTATATGAGCATGAAGATTTGTGCCCAAGCCTTTTCTGTGCACAAATCTTTGAGGGTTTCCAAGAAATAGCTGAGCAGAGAGATTAAAAGGATCAGGAGCTCAGCACTCTTGACTGATTTTGTAATCAATCCATTGCAGCCGTTTTTGCCTCCTAGCTGCATGCTCAGTGCCAGAACTCCCTGTCTGACTTGGACACTTTGGGGAAACACACCCTTGAAGGGCTTGCAGCATACAAGATCTTACGCCCCCTTCTTGCCTTGCAACTTCAAATGGGGAAGGAGAAATCAAAACAGAAATCCCAGCATGTATTTCCTTAATCCTACCTGTCATCTTGTTGGTCCAGGGTAAAGAATACTCCAGTAGGGACTTCAGGACTTCCGGAAAGTCCAGGGCAGTGGGCCCCCCGGTGTTGTTGCAGCTAGACATGTCCCGTCCTGAGGCTGTGCCAGCAGGCCTAAGGGAGGGCCAGGTGCCTGGATGCCAACGCTACACTTCACTTGCCTGGGCGTTGCAAAAAGGGCTCGGAGGCACCCAGAGCAGGTTTGCCAAACTACTCCGGCTGTGAAAAAACAAGCAGGAAGGAAAGCAGCCTGGTGGAGATGCAGTTTGCCCGGCTGTCTTCACCTCCCCCTCTCCCGCTCTGAAGTGGCCAATTGTGGAAATAGCTTGCAGCCTTGCAGGGCTGGGCCGGGCGGCTGGCCAGCGTGGTTTTACAGGGCCTCTCCCAGCCAATCCGGGAGCGAAAAACTGGGCCAGTTATCTAACTTTGCAAAGGCAGCACCCTTTTCCTTCCCAAGGTGTTATAACAAATATACACGTTGGAGGCAGGGGGAAAAGCAAGTGCACTCTGTCGGGGGTACACACGTCGGCTGCAAACGCAACAGCAGAGGGATCCTCTGACGGGCTCTCGGGAGGATCTGAGGAGCTCCAAGCTGTGCAGACTGCCATGGGGAGATACACATGCTGTCTGCATCTGCCTGCTAACTTTTTAGCTCTCTGAGATGCAGATAGTGACATTATTTTTATGTGATGCAATACTTAATGTGTGTCCCTCCTAAGTCAACATTGATAACAGCACAAGACATTTTCTTACCGTGTGCATCATCTCCAAAATGCAGGATTTTTCCCCTTAAGTGGTACAGAATTTTACCAAAAAGCCAACAGCCTTCTCTCAGAGCAGCGATGTACAGCAAGAGAGTTCACGAACCCTGCAAATACCCTGATAACAGCCGGTTAAGTAAGATCTTGAGCACACAAAGCTCCTCCTCTCCTGTTAGGGAAGTTTTTAGCATGAAGTGAAGGACTGGAGACAGGAGGATAAAGGTCTGACCCTCTTTATCAGAACCTGGCCTGGGAAGTAGCATCTTGCACGTGCTGTGGTCTCCTCTTTTGCTGAGTGTGATTTTACAACAGAAGCTCTTTTATTTCTCAGTTTGCTCCTGTCCATTTTGCCAGGCTCAGTGTGAATCGATAGCAACCAGGTATTCCTATACTGGTCTGTGAGCCCCAGCTATTAGGGACAGCCCAGCAAAACCATGCATGGCTGTCAGCACGGAAGTGGACTGAGTGAAGTCATTAGGACTTTGCTTGTGCCTAAAGTGAAGCACTTCACTGGCCCAGCATTTAGAGTCCTAAAAAGTGATGGGGGCGATAGCATGGTGTTTGGTCCCATAAGGAAATGCATTTTATTTAACCAAATAGAAACCAAAAAGAAAGAATTACCTAGCCAGGTTTGGTGGTTGAAAATTTCAGTGAAGCTGAAAGGGAAAGGGGAAGCCTTGTGATCTAGATCCCAATCTAGTCAGGCTCAGAAATCACACAATAGATGCTTTAGTAGAATTTGTAATTATGGAACTATCTCTTGTGATTTCCCTTGTGGTTTGCTCCCTCCATTTCCCAGAGGGAATGTAAGAAAACAGCCAGTCATAACTACTGGTGGTGAAGCCATTCAGGGAAAACAGTCCCATACTAACCCTAGGCTGTTTGGTTTCACTCAACCAAGGCTGGAGCCAGCAGACAGACCCTGCAGATGGTCAGTACATTCTGGCTTCTGTAAGCAAGACAAATGCTTGTATCTCTCCTTCCTGGAGCACAGCCTGCCAGTCAGGAGGTCCATGTCCTTTCCTGCAAACTTCCAGTCCATTCTGGCTGGTCAAAGCAAGTGGAGTGCAGTAGTGCAGTCATTCAATCCTGCCAAGCATCACTAATGTTTGGGACAGCTACTAGTTGTGCTTCTCATCACAGGATGACAAGGGAAAGTGACTGGGAACATGGAAGCTGTCCAATGGCAGGTGCAGCTGGACCTTCTGGTTTTGTCCCAGGCTCAGACTTGTTCTGAAAGCTGGACAAACATCTGACCATGTTTCTGGAGGGACCAAAGGACCTCACAGCAGCTGCTGCAGCAACTGACTTGCATTTATGGCTTCAGAAAACGAAGAAGTTAATTCAGACAAAATTCATAGAATCATAGAATAGTTTGGGTTGGAATGGACCTTAAAGATCATCTAAATTGTCACTTGACAATTTGAATTATTAGCCTGCAATGGACATCTCTAAGTTTTTGTCTAGAGATCTGAGACTGTATATTTCATCTCGTGTTTGACATGTCCACAAAGTCTCCTACCAACACTGTATGTCCTTGATTCAGAATCCCTGAACAATGAGCTCTGGTCCACAACAAGAGCTTGGGTAACATCATTAGCCAGATGCATCAACACCACCCTGTCTTGAAGCCCCAGGGATTCATAAACCATGCTGTGGAGTAGAGCCATAGCAGTGGGGAGTGTCTGTCTGCCCCTGTATCCCCACCAGAGCAAGCAGAGCACTTGAACTGCTTTAGCAAATAAAGTTGAAATGTTTGCTCTGGAAAGCTGCAGGCATGGCCACAGGTTGCATCTCTTGTGCTGGCTGCGCTGTTATCAGATCAGATGGTTATTTATTATTATTGTGGTTTGATGTTAGTGGAGGTATCAGCAGCTCTGCTCTATCACTCAGAAGTCCAGTCAGCCCAAAACAGCACATTTCCCCACAGACTCAATGAGCCATAGTCAACTTATACTGGCCTTAAATGGGCAGCACACAGAAGGGGGCACCTAACATGATGGAAAAGGCCAAACGCCAGGAACACCAATTTAAATGCGAGAAACCAGTGTTGTCTTCTTCAGTGTCTTTTCTGTAGGCCTCCTGGTGCACTACCCATGCTGCCCAGCAGTGCTGGCTGAGCCTCTCAGTCAGAAACTCCAGGAGGTTGATGCTGTGGTTCTTGCCCTTGGTGGTGGCACCTTGCTGCACATCAGTTTCTGAGGCCACCATTACCGAAGGGAACTTAGTTGTTTCTCAGGCATATGTGAAAGCACAGCTGGTGGGGAACCTACCAGCAGCAGTGACATTTGACCAAAAAAAGGGATTATTGGTTATTATTCTAATTGCTGATAGCTTCCTCCATAAGGTGAAAGCTTGGCTTGGTAATCTAATGGAATGTGTCCTCTTAGAAAATAAAAATAATTTCTGTCTGATTTTCTAAGGACACAAAGCTTATGCAACAGTATTATGTGTCCATCCATCCATCCATCCATCCATCCATCCATCCATCCATCCACCCACCCCTCCCTCCAAAGAGCATTCTACCCACCTTGGCAAAGGGATTCTATGTGAAAAATAAGCCAGAAAGAAGAGAGTTGAATTAATGCCTCCCCAGAGAGAAAACCTGCTGTTATGTGTTCTATTTGATCTGGGGCACATACCTTGGCAGTGAAACCCCAAAGCACATGCTGCTCCTGGCAGGCAATAGTGAAGGGACAGGCAGAAGGTAGCAGTACTGGGGGGACTTTGTGGTGACAGACAAGGTGACAGACACTCCTTTAAGTGAATCTGGAAATAAGGGCAAAACCATGTGGAAATTTGTGGAAGTTTTGCAAATTCTGCTGTTCTTGAAGCAAGACTCTTTTCCTTTTTTTTCTTCTTTTTTTTTCAGTCGCCCAAGACCACTCACCTTGGCAGCACAGCCATTATTTGGAAATTTCCATATCTCTTCACATGAGATGTCTTCTGTTGCACATCCCACAACGTCTGCGTGGAGGCTCCAGGCCCACCCACGGGGTTTGGTTCTTGCACCAAATCCAGCTTGGTAAGTGGTTTCCTCTTTCTTCTTTTATCCAAGCAAACCCTTTGGCAGAGGTCAGTCACTGCCTCTTTACAGACATCCACACTTTTTTTTGTTCTTGTACTAGTTCCTAGGATAATTGCAGACTCCACTGACAGCTTCCAGATTTAGCTGTTTATTTGCATAGTGCATTGGGCTTGACAGGGAATTTTTCTCACCGTGGCAGGGCCCTGCAGGCTGAGTTTCACCCTGGCCATTCTGAAGGGATGCTTGCACCACATCCTAGAAACTTGTCTTCTCTGGGGTCGAGATATTGCTGCTACTGCCAACAGACATCTATGGAGCTGCATGGATACGCAGAAGGGCAGCAGCAGGGAAGGCTGTGGCCAGACCACAGGGGTGTCTGCATCCACAGCAGAGTACTTTGAGAGAAAAGGAGGCAGGAGAAGGAGTGATGAAGCCCGCATGGGAGGGTGGGCAGCTGAGGGTGCAAAAAGTGAAAGTGGGGCTCTGCACTGGCTAAGGACTCTGCCTGGTGCCTGCAATGCGGGCATGCAACCCTTTGGGTACTTCTGATGGTAGCAACGTGTGACACAGACATGCAGGCTTGATGAGGCCTCGCTCTGAGCACCATTTTTACCTCTGAAAGGGCTGCCCCTTGCCCTGCAGGGTACTACAGGCACACATGTGCCTATGTATGTGCACATGTGTGCATATCTGTCTCCCTGTGTAGAGGAGCAGCATCAGGATCTCCCAAGCAAGCAGTGAACTTCAGTGGAAGGTACTGCCTCACTTCCTGCTTGAGGCGAAAGGATTTCTAAAATATAATTCCCCAAAATGTGTGCCAAAAAGTTAATGAGCTTTGCTTCCCCACCACCCCTGCCAAGACATCTCCGCCTTCTTGGTGTGCTTACATGGCAGCTGGTCTCACCACATCTCTGCTTGTCTGCACGTGGCCTTCCCTTGTGAGGTGCCCTTTGCCAGAGAACTAGGTGCTAGGCAGGGAGAAAAAGTGAGAAAGGGCCTTGGGTTCACCAGAAGTTGTGCTGCCCTGGACAGGAAGGACACCTAGAGCTGCTTCTGCTGCACTTCCCTGGTCTGGAAACACTCTGGGAGCCTGGGCAGAGACAGTTTTGGGAGCTCCCTGAGCAAGCCTTGGCAGGAGGCAGAGCCCAGGAGGTGCCAAGAGCAGCAATAAATGAAGGGGTTTAAAGCAGCACGGGTAAATCCAAGGACAGTGATACTGGGCCTCCGCTAGGGTCCATGGGAGACTATTGGGTGGGACAGCAAGATACACATTCCTCTGTCTGCTTCCTTCTCAAAATGAAGAGCCTGGCTGTAAGGACCTGGGCTGTCCCTCAGCGTTCCCTTCCCCTCAGGCCCCCTGGGAACAACGTGATCCACAGCAGGAGCAGGAAACCTGCAGTGTCATAGCCCAAGAGGTCAGAGCTTGATGGACAGATACAGGAGTCATCTGAGCCTGGGGAAGGCATGTGGACTCAAAACCTTAAAAAGGCTTGGGCAGTTTGTCTGCTGCTCATCCTCCAAAGGCAAGACATGAAAGGTCTCAAACAGGAGAAGATCCAAACTACCTAGAGCTTCTTTTTAAACACTGCTGCTGTATTAAATCCCCACCACAGATCCCAGGGGCAATGTCCAGCCATGTTGCAGTTATTCTCGAGCCATTTGGCTGAGGAAAACTGAGGCCATCTCACTCCCATGGAAGCGGGAATTTCCCTCTCTGCCTCAGGGTTTTGCTGGGGTACAGACAGGGGAGCAGTGCCTTGGTATTCAATTAGAGAAACTATGCGGCTCTTCCTCTGTCTGACCATCTGCCTGGAGGGCCCCAGCACTATTGGAAGCCCACAGCTAAGGCAGACATAGGAAATCCACTGAGAACAAAAGAAATACACCAAAGAGCACCTCCAGAGCTGAGTGTTTTTCCAGTTCCAAGCAAGCCAAATCTACTCTGGCATCTGGGTTTAGAGATTTTCATCCCAGCCCTGTGTAAATGTCATTTTTGGGAGGATTAATGTGGTTGGTTATGAATAACCCTATTTCCTGGGACTCTGCTATGTGTGTGCCTCCTGGGGCTCTCTGGAAAAAGTAGGAGTTTTCTGGGGCACTGCCATCTGTAAGATAAACTGCAGAGAGGAGCATCCCTGAAAAGAATAATCTTGGGAGCTGCCAGGGACAGGACTATTGTGGTGGGAATGGAGTCAGCTGGAGCTGTCATTTGGTCTGATCGCTGCTCTTGTCCTTGCTGCACCTCGATCTGTTTTTAGAAAATACCACTCCTGTCCTGGGGGCACCAGGACCTGCTGCTCCTGCCCACAGGAGGGAGCCGCAGAAAAACAGGAGGTGACAATCCATCTGGGAAGGGAGAGAGGTTGTTTGGAATGGATAGGCTCTGTCCCGTCTCCTACTATCCTGGGGAAAAAGGGCAAGGCTGGATGAGACATGGCTCAGAGCTCCTGGCCAGAGCCCACAGCTTTCTAGGAAGCCACAGGAGCTAAGTGTCCATAGGACCTCTGCCCAGAGCCGCCCCATAAAATCCAACCAAGTCTGTTCAGCACCCTCTTCTGCCCCACACCAAACATCTGTGTGCTCCAGCTGGGTGTGCCTGCAGCCTTTCCTCCTCCCCTTCCCTCTCACTGGTCACTTCTATCCAGTTGTCTTCTGCTATTTATCATGTTGTTTTCTGCCCCATGTTTTTCCCCCCAAGTGCCCTACATGGTCCTCCTCTGGGCCATCCACCCCAGCCAGTGACCAGCACACCTCCCCAGGTTACAGCTCTTGCATGACAGGAACTCTGCTACTCTCTGTGCACAGGACACAACACAACACAGCCCTGTTCTTGGTTGCAGTGGCAGCAACACAACGAAGAGGATGACAGCATTTGGATCACCTGCTGTCACTGCCCAGAAATGTTTCTCTACAGTGTGGGCAGGCAGACTCAGTCACAGGATTGCTTGGGAATCTCATCTTCAGCAAACTCCCTCTGTCAAGCTGCTGTGTGATGGCATTAATGATCTTGAGCACAAAGACCTCCTCCCACCTCTCAGGGGTCTCTACCACTGCTCCTCTCAATCCTCCATCAGACCTGGATCCTTCCTGGCTGACTTGGGTCTTTCCCCCTTGTCTTTGTAACTGCTGAAGCTCCTAGGAGAATCTGAATACTGAAATCACCACTCCTTTCCCTACCTCTCCCAAATACAAGTTTATTTCAGTGAAGAAACACTGGTATACAGCTGAGGCTCAAATCTGCAAGGAAAACACCTTTTTTTCTTCTCATGCTTTGTCTGCCTTGCAATTTGACAATTTTGGTTTTCATGGTACTGGAAAGGCTACCCCCATCTCTTGCCAGCATGACCTCAATAATCTCTGGAACATAAAACTAATGTCTCTCACGTTGTACATTCTCAGTCAATGCCCCGTGGAAGTGTACTGGTCTCCTCATTCCCCCTGCACTACAAGCTAGTAGTCAGGTGTCTCCTCCTTTGACCTGAAGCCCTTTTATTTGTGTGGTGGCACATCAGGGAGACAGGAGACAAATCTCCTCTCCTCAGGCCTCACTAGATATGGACTTCTGGTCCCTCTACCAGTTTATACGGCAGTAACAGGGCGTATCCATGGGACTCCCCTGTCTTCACTGGATCTCCAGTTTTGGCTTCATCAAGAATCCAGATTAATCTGCATCATGATGGATTAAAAAAATTTAAAAAACACCAGTTTTATTAATGAATGTTTTCACACTGACCTCATCCCCCAGGTGCAGTGTTCCTCGCACAGCATCCTCTCCAGGGTCAAAGTGCACAGTTGCTTCCCATGGCCCAAGCTGCGTGCGACTCAGTGGGTAGGGCTAAGGGCATTCTCCCTGGCAGGGTGCACACTGGCAGGCAAAAGAACTGGCTGACCCAGCTGAACAGAGCGGCCTACACAGCGGAACAGCCTCTAGGTGAAGGTGGTTACAAGACCTGATTACTGGACGTTTCAAAACACAGGTTACCCAAACACCTGAAACTATGTGTTAATGTGGAGCACAGATTCTTGGCACTGGGGGGAAAGAAAAAAACCTTAAATACATCTAAAGTTCACAAGAACTGTGTGTCTGATGAAGAACTGCATAATCTGTTAATACACACATAGGCAATTTTCCACTCAGCAAGAGGAACAGATTATACTTAAAGATGGGAGAAAGCCAAAGTGATCCAATGCTTAATATGCTCTCTTTGCTTCCCTCCTCACAGCAGGGAAACCCGAAACCAAGATAAAAACCCTTTGCAGGCTATTTGAAAAACACAAACACACACTGGATCAGGAGACAGTTTAAAGTGCACACTTTTATTTTCTATTACAAAGGCTATAAGAAGCAAGTTTGGTTTTTTCTTTATTTAAGAACAAAAACAAAAATGTTGTTAAAACATCTACATTATTATCCTGATACTAGACCTTATGAAAGATACTAAGTTCTTTTTTAATAGTAAAGCGTGGTATTCTTAAATTATATTAATACAAAGACATATTAAAGGACTCGAAATCATTACTACCCAGCGCAGAACTGCAGCATCCCCTTGCTATCTTTTCCTTCCACTTGCTAAAACCCATCCATTTTTGACATACAGTTTCATACAAGCTAAGTAGGGTATTTTCTCTTAGTTTTTTCTTTTCATTTCCCCTGTAAAGGCCAGGTTAACTCCAGTGCCAGGGTCACTTAAATCCCTGCCCCTACTGAAGAATTTGGGAAAAGAGCTTCACTAAGTCCTTCAGCATTTAACAAGTTTCTGCTCTGTGTGAATGTCCGTGGTTATTTTATGGGATATGAAATTTTCTTCTAATGTTATAAAATTAGAACATCACTTCTTTTGTTAATAACCCTCACATTTGGTTCTGCGCTGCAGAACTTTCTTCTCTCACATGAATGAAGAAGAGTTATCAGAGTCTTGTGAACACACCAGTAACGCAGCCCTACAACTTGTAGTTTATCTGTTGTAGAGCTGCGAGTGCTGAGCAGTTTTGCTGAGAGCACATAGTGTGCTGAAGAAAACCCTCTTGGCTTGACAAAGCGAGCCTGAGAAGTCAAGTGTGAACCTTCCTGTCTTTCACCATGTCCCTTTAAATAATATAGGCAAAGCCTTACCATTAAAACTTTACTCGCTAGTTAGCAGTATAATACTCTCTCACTGAGATGGGACTGAGAGGACATCCTAAGGGATTTCAAAAATGTGAACAGGGAAACCTGTCCCATCTCAAAGTTTATACCTATCTATATAAAACCCTCCCCTCTATTGTTATTTCCCTTTCCCTATGCCAAATAAAAGTCTTCATATTTAAACTGGAGATGCTGCGTTTCCTGGCCCGAGTCCTTTTCCTTTACCCTCATTTTAAAAGATTCTTTTGATACCACACACATATAATATTATATAGAGAGATATATTTAATACCTGTGTATATATGCTTCATGGGAGGGGTAACATATATACACACTAAAACAAGTCTGGTGACAAAGTACTGCAACACCACAGACCAGGTTATCATATCAGGGAAAACAAAAAGAGACACTCAACACAACCCCCACGACTGTGGGCCTCCCTCACCTCACCTCACCCGTGCTCTCCCTCTCCCCGCCTCGGCCCCAGCCCGAACCTCCAAAACCTCGCCAAGAAACTTGTCTCTCATTGCAGAGATGGGGAGACGGGACAGTGACACACCCCTTAATTTAAACAAGTCCTCATATGGAAATCACCGCTCAGCAAACACTAGAGTCACACTAGAGATGCAGGTTTGTGTTAAAAATAAAAAACACTTTCCAATATTCCCCAATCCAGATTTCCTTCCTTGGCATCTCTGCCCAAGAACAGCAGAACAAGATAACCCAAGAGCTGATGCCTGCCTTCTCCCATCTCTGTAAAGCTGACCACTTGAGCACAAGGATGACCAGGAGAAGGTACCACAAAGACAGAGGAGAAAATATAGCACCTGACCACTCAAAAACTGCCATGTCTGATATTGCTCATACCAAACCAATCACTACCATCCACATTTTAAGGGAGAGGAAAAAAGCTTTGTGGGGAAGCGGTTGACTTGTCCCAGAAGTGGCTGAGTCACCATCCCTGGAGGTATTTAGAAAAACGTGTAGATGTGGCAATTAGGGATTAGTGGTTTAGTCTAGGGACTTGGCAGTGCAGGGTTAATGATGGGACTTGATGATCTTTGAGTTCTTTTACAACCTAAGCGGTTCAAAACGCAGAGGCACATTCAGTTTCCTTAGAGCACATTGTCTCTCTGGACAGACTCCAGACTAGCATGCAGAGCACTCTGCTCCATAACTGGACAGTAACTACCCCAAGTGAAGCCAAAGCACCTCCCTGAAGACTTGTTTAGAAAGGTGACAGCTGCCCCCACAGCATCTGCTGCATTTCCACATCTTCCGATTTCCACATCTCATGTCTCCTGAAGCTGTGAACCCCAATGATACGGGAGCAGGGAGGAAAGAGGGAGATCCAGCAATGCCGAAGCACCAAGCAGTTCACAGCCAGATTGTATTTACCATGGACACAGCACTGCCAGTCCCCAGGAGTCCAAGACTGCTGTCCAGGGAGACTCTATATGAAAAAGACATCCCTGGTGAAGGCTGGGAGGGAGATGTGTTTGTGTTTGAGTGGATGGTGCCAACCCTGCATACAAAACTGCAAAGCACAGCTGGACTGCAGAAGAGAGGAGAGGGAAGCTCAGGATAGGACACATGTGTACTGCTTACAGGAAAAGACCACCAGAAAGGACAAGGCTGGCACTCAGAGCAGTACTGCCTCTTCCTCCTGCCACTATAAAAGCCAAAAATCCTGGCTGAGAGCTCAGCATCACTGGTTCCCCCATCATGGCATACATCAGGCAGGGCAGTAGCAGGCGCATGGCTGGGTCCCACCGTGCCACTCACTCTCCACCACTGTCCCTGCCCTGGGTCACATCCTGGCTGCACTGCGCATCTGCAAGCTCCCTGCCCCGGCTCTGAAGAGGAGGCAGCTGGACCTCTGGTGCTGGTAAGTGGTTCCAGCTGGATTCCCATCAGCTAAATATCACCCATGTTCCATTGCTGCTCGATGGTGTCCTTTTATATAGGTTTGCACCTAGTTCTTCTGGCAGTGCAGGGAAAAACACAGCTCAAAGTAACCAGAAGCACACATCATTTAAAGAGCAAAAAGGGACCACCATTACCTCCCTCCTTTCTCTTCAGGACACAAGGCAACACAGAAACACAGGCTCCTTTTGGTTACAGCCTTCCTCCTGATGGATACTGCATGGACTACAGTGACACGGGGTGCGTCACAGACTCCACTGCACCTTCTAGATGGGTTCAATCTTACTTGCAGTAGTCCCATCAGCAAAAAAACCCAAAACTAAACTATTTACCCTGAATACTTGCCCAACACTGAGAAAGACATCTAATGGAGAGTCACCAATTTGTTTTCTGGGTACAGTCAGCTGAAATAGTCTGAAATCACTTACAACCCAGTTCCTGCTGCTGCAAGCAGTTTCATTACTTTGCTGCTTTCACCTGCACTGCTACACCACAGGCTGTTATCCTCCTCAACACCAGTTGATGCACAGGGCAGTATAGAGAGCAGGAGCTTAAGCTTAGATGTTTTAAGCCAGATCTAGTGGTTTTCCTTCTTTGCACCTCAATTCCTAATTCTTCTGGTACTGAACTCCCAGGAGAGCAGGAAGGCTGCAGCAGGATGAGTGGGGTTTGCTCTGCAGCACTGAAAAAAGAAGCACATGAAATTCATGCTCATCTTCTCACCAGATGTCATAAAATCATAGAATCATAGAATGGCCTGGGTTGGAAGGGACCTTTAAGACCATTTAGTTCCAATACCCCTGTCCAAGGACACCTTCCACTAGACCATGTTGCTCAGAGCTCTATCCAACCTGGCCTTGAACACTTCCAGGGATGGGGCATCCACAACTTCTCTGGCCCTTTCTCTCAGCTCTGTCCTCCAGACTTCCACAGTTGTACTCTGAAGGACAGAGTAATAACACAAGGAGAAATGCTCTGTTTTGCAGTGGAGTACAAACTGAATTAATTCCTTTGGACAGTGGAAACAAAAAGATGGAGTGGAGGGAGAATTTGGGGGAAAGAAAGGAGAAAAGATGGATCACAAACTTGGTGAGCATGGCGTTCGCTGGCCAAGGAGAATCAAATTCACAAATTCATTCATCACTAATAAATCATCATCTCATAATCTTAAAACAAAAGAAAAAAAAAAAGTTCTCTTTGCAAGACGCGGATCTCGCTCTCCCTGCTACTGCCACTCAGAAAACCCACCCCGTATTTCTGCAGCTGATAGGCTCCCCCCTGTCCTTACTATACACCATCCCGCAATAGGAAGTTGTATTTCCCAAAGTCGTCGTCCCTGGGGCAGAGCAGCATGTCCTTGCGGGCTTTGGCCAGTTTCTGTTTCAGCACTTCCCTCCGATCCAGCCATTCCGTCAGTTCATCCTGGCCATGGGCATAGCGACACTCCTCTCCCTCAGGACAGGCCTTGTTCTTCTGGAACCTGCCAGCACAAGAAGCACAGTCAAGAGGGTAACCCCAGGATGGGGTTATGCGCTCCCTGTCTGGGATACTTGATCAGGACCCACTGAAACATGCTGTGAAATCTTCTTAAGGGCAAGACAATTCTTACAAACCCATGCAGGTGGGAAAGGCAACAGAGGTTGGGAACAGAAGCAGAGCAGCTATGTGGGGATTTAGTTATGAGCACGAAACAATATGACCTGGAACTGGACCAACCATGATGAGAAGAAACCAGTGCGCAAGAAAGGAAATGCCAGGTAACCACCACAAAGGACAGAGCTTTCTCTCTAACCAAAATGGCATCTAACCTTCTCAAGGCACCTCAATGTGATGATTCAGAGGTTGTTAGCATTCAAACCATTCAGTGAGGCACCTGGGATTCCCCCAAGCACTAGGCCAGATTGGACTGTTCAGCAGCCAGAGCACTGACAGCATCCTTGGCTATGTGTGTGTTCATGCAGACATGAAACTCGCTCTCCTTTTCTAAAGACACATGCTCAGACATGTATTTTTATCCCTCAGTGTTGTGGCTGAGCACCTCTGGGATCTAAGAGCAGCCTCACTGTAACCGAAACCCGTCATCTCATCCCACTCCTCTATGCAGAAGTCTCTGGGAACTCTGTGAGAGGATGAGGAGGGATGACAGAAGTGCTGGGCCTGTTACCCTGTCCCTGCAGCAGCACCATAGGAGGGAGATGAGACAATGGTACCTTTCACAGAGCCGGAATTCGCCCATGGGGAAGCGGTAGGTCCAGCAGCTGGAGTCACTGTCTGAGGTGAAGACCTTTTCCTTGTGCTTTTCTGACTGGATGTGCTGCTGCCATTGCTTCTTGCTGTTGCTGTTCTTCCCGCAGAGCCAGCAGTGGTAGCCCATCTAACCAGTGCAGACAGGGCAAAGGGCCAGTCAGTGTCTTGACATTCACACCCATCCGCCTTCCCTGTGCTGGCACTCCCTCTCCCCCCTCTCCTTCCAGAGCATCCTGGAGGCTCTACTCAATCTACGACTTCCCACACTTCTCTGCCACGTCATCTTTAGGGAACTGTCCTGTCACTAAAGGGAAACTACAGACATGCTCTGTTGGCATCTACCTATGGCCCAGTGGACAGGGCAGCTCAGTTCATGGATATGGTCCCCCTGCCGACAGCCCCAGTGGGGTCTCACTGCAAGGTCCCCAGGTGCACTGGCAATGCAGGACTCTTCAGGAGCACAAAGCCTTATACCAGCAAGGAGTCTAAAAAGGCACATCTGCCTTTAGTTTTCCAAGGCCACTGTGCTCCCAACCCAGCTCTTCTCCAAGCTTCTTCCTTTTCCGACAGGCCTTGAATGGTTTTGCCAGCTTGCCCAGGAGCAGGCAGGAAGCCCAGAGAGAGGCTAAGCCCACAGAAAAGGGAACCTAAGGTAGACTCCTAATGACTTGAGGATTAACAGAAAAGCCATTGCAGAGCCTTGCTGACCCCAGGTCAATCTCTTCTTGCCTCAGCTGTGCTGCCCTTGTTGTGCTGATCCAAGCTGTCCATTTAACCTACATTAGAAGAGCAATGCAGTCCCTGCTAGCTCACACCTGGAGCACAGGAGAGCAGCAGGCTGTCAGCACTAAGGAGGAAGAATAAAGAACAAGAGATCAGCTGATTACCATGATGTCAGCATAGTCGGTGGGCATCTGGATCTGCTTCTCCCCTTCTCGCGAGGTGAGTGGTGTTCCCTCTCCAGGCTTCCCAGGATTGTGTTTCTTTAGCCACATGTCATAGGTCTGCTGCATATCTAGTACTGCACAAAGGCGACTCATGAAGTCACTCAGACAACCTCCCACACTGTGCACAAACTACGAGAAAAAGACGAATGCTGGGGCAGCCCTTCCCTCCCCTCGCCTGTGCAGCAGCAACAGACTGAAGGTCTATGCTTGGGAGGCCCCATGTCACCTCCTCAGATGAGATCTCTGGGGAGAGGAACCAAATTCACATCACACCACCTGGTATGGGGGGTGTCTTCTACCAGTTGAAAGGCAATTGTGACAGCAGCTATATAAAATTGTCAGGAAGGTGGGAAAGTGCCTCAAGTTCTCCATAGAATTCACCCCACAAGATGATTCTCTATCAGGCCTGGTTATGCTTGATCTCAGAAGACATCTCACTCCAACCAGGAAGCTAAGGCTGGGGCTGGTTTCAGATCCATCCCTTTCCTCTAAGCCTAAGCTTCATCCTCAGCGGTAGAGAGGGAGGAGAGCCCTTAAGCAAGCTGGCCACAGGAAGCAGTGAGGAGGGGAGAAAGACCTAATGATAGCTTGCTCCAAGTTCATAACCTGCCCAGAGGACTGCAGTAATTGTCTCTTGTGGCTTTTGGTTTAAAACCCACTCAGGATACTAGTGGGAAAGGAAATTTGAGGTGGAAGCTTTAACTACACGTCTGCCTTTTCAAGACCAGCTCCTGAGAGAGCCTATGGAAACACAAATGTTTGCAGACCAATATGATGCTCTAAGTGCGATGCATTAGTTATTTACTCCTTGCTAAATGGGTCATTGAGGAACTTGAGGCAATAGGAACTTAAGAATATTGAATACAAATTCCCCCAAACTGAAACAACACTGTCCTCAGAAGATTCACCTTTGTACTTAAGCAAACACACCCAGATTGGTCTGATGTGCTTTAAAGGCCTCGGCAACAAAATGATTTGAAGTGTAACAAGTAACAGTTTGGCCCAGCAGAGAGAAAAACCCTCCACAGAATCATGAAGACCAAACAAACTCAGGGCAGGCCTGAAATCCTTCAGGCTTTCCAGCATCTTCCACAGTGACAACTGGTCCTTTTCCCCCAGCTTGCTGTTGGTCTGAATAAACAAAGATTGCTGCCATAGCTGGCCATCCAGGACATGGGTAACCCCCCAGCAATCCCCCAGACAGTAAGCTGGGAACCTGCATAACTAAATACAGACATACTCCTCCAAAAAGTCACCACCCAACGATGTTCTCATTCAGGATCTCAACTCCACCCCTTTGAGTACGATGCCATGAGCAGGGAGTGCTGCAGCCCAGGAGCAAGGGATGTGAAGAGAAACAGGCTAGAAAGCCAACGCAGATAGAAGACAGACAAGAGAGATACAGGAGCAGCTACAGGCCAGGACTGGTGCTTTGGCAGAGCTCCATACGGAGCCAGGCCTCAGATTTTACAGGCAACTGGAGAGATAGCACAGGGTGGATTCAGAAGTGCTGCAGAAAGAGAGGGCAGCAATGGAGCAAAGCAAGACATGGGACAAATGTGCACAAGTCCCAGAGCAAGGGACTCAAAATATACATGCACATTTATGAAAAGAGCAGCTCTAAATTACTGCAGACAGACCTGCCCCTTAATCTAACCTAAGTTCATGGTAGCCGCCCTGTCCAGCTCTGTCTCCGTTGTCAAGAGTATGTCTTAAAAAACCCTGCATCCACTCCCCAAATGCCCTCTTCCCTCTCCCCAAACTCTCTGGCCCACATTTCCCTACTCACTTTTATTTTCTTTCATGAAGGTCCACATGTCTCTCTCCTCAGGGCTGTGGGCAAAGGAGCAGTTGCCCACATACTGGCATTTCCTGCCATTCTGTGCATGGATACACAACTGTTAAAAGATAGAGAGAAAAATTTAGCATCACCACAAATACTCCTTGCTAGAGGGGAAAGTGGGTTCAATAATCAGCTGGGGCATTAAATTTCACACAAGAGAAACTGCAAACAGGACCCTTCATACATCATTAACTCATGCTTCTTTTCCTCAATCTTCTGATGACATAAACATGCAGACAGCTCAGTTCACCACCTGTTCCATTTCCACAGGTGACCAGGTGCAGGTACAGGTCAAGAGAGCAGGGAGGAACCTGGGTTGACCCCATAGTGTCTCCTGCTGGTCAAGCTGCTGTTCTCCAAAGGAGACTCATTCTCCAACCATCTCCAAGTGGGTGAAGAGTGGCCTTAGTTGCTTAGACCACACTAGTGTGCACACAACTTTTCCTCACAGTTACCAACAGCATCAGTGACAGAACAGGAGAAGCTTTCCAACCATCATATTGACTGATCATCCCTTCTCCCCCAGTCCTGGCACCACAGGAGAACATACCATAGGATGGGGGAAGGAGTTTCTCGTTTCAGGAAAAAATGAAAGGAGAGGAAGAGAGAAGCTATCTATCACCACATTTGGGGTAGGGTTAGAGGTTGGATATCTGTAACTTGCCTCACAGCACATGGCTTTTTAGCTGAGTTCTTAGTTTTACTTTCAAAACCCACTGTGAGCAAGGTTCACAACCCACAGCAGCCCAGCCACAGCAAAGGCAGGAACTGGCTTCTCCTAAGTGTCTCACCTCTCACACACATTGAGAAACCCTGACCTAAGGGGAGACTTAAATTTCATTCCCAAACCCTGTTCCAGCCAGAGATGCATGAATAATTCTTGTTTCGCATTAACACTCGCACATGTGCATGGAGTGGTTTAAATGGGTGCTGCTCCTTCTTCTGCTCCACCTTTTTGCTGGATGTGTTTTGCTGCCATCAGTCTGTCCTTACCTCCCATCTCAGCCATCACAAGCCTGCCTCCTTGCCACGCCTGCAAGGGACCAGCCCTCAAAGCACTGCACCACTGTGGAAGGGAAAGGGAAGGGGCATCTGGCATGGGGCTTACATCATATTGCTGTGGGAAGTTGCGGGTGGGAGGCAGTGGTCGGACTGACACCCACTTCTTCTTTGCTTTGGACATCACCAGCAGGACACGGCGTTCCTTTGTCCAGCTGAAGAAGAGAGAATAAATCAAGAGAGGCATAAGGAAGAGCAGAACAAGGGTTCTTTACCTCAGAGACCCTTAAATATTGAGAGCTGACCAGATCCTGCAGTCCACCTTGTCCCTGCACTGTCTGGTTGCTCCTAGACGTGTTCACCTTGTGATGGAGAAGCTACAAGAAGGGTGTTTTAGGAGGACTTCTCCCTGTAGGTATTACCTATTTCCTAGGGTATTTCTTCTCATAAAGCCACAAAAATCTCCCCCAAATCTCACATGACATCACCATGGATTACTAAACAGCTGCATTCTACCCTTCGACACAGCCAATTCTTGTGCAATCAGATCCATGAAAAACACTTGGGAATGTTCTCTGCTAGAAGGGTGCAATAGAAATGCAAGTTGTTACAAGCACTGTCTTATGAACAGGTGCCAGGAAGTATTAATTCTCCTGCAGCTCCAGCAAGCGATTACTAGGAGATACCCTGGGCAAAAAACCCAGCTCTATTCAGCAGCTGCACAAAGAGGTGTTATTTTTCCCATTCCAGGAAGGAATCCTCACCTGCTCACTTCCTCCAGAAACTGCTGCTTCTGTCTGTTCTTCAACAAAAGTCTTACATTTGCAATAGTATGCTGGACTGTGCTTCTGTTGCTTGTGTTATGGGAAGAGAAGTCCTACAAACCCTTCCATCCTAACCCATCAGACTGCCTGGGTGAGACAGGTCACAGTTTTCATGACCCAACAGTGACTTCCCAGACAATATTCCTTTTGTAGAGGGCTTATAAGAAAGATGGGAACAAATTTTTTAGTAGGGCCTGTAGTGATAAGACAAGGGGTCATGGCTTGAAACTGCAAGATGATAGATTCAGACAAGATATAAAGAAGGAACTTCTTATGATGACGGTGTTGAAACACTGGCACAACCCAGAGAAGTGGTGTTTAGTCCTGTAAACTTTCAAGGTCAGGCTGGACGAGGCTCTGAGCAATCTGATCTAGTTGAAGATGCCCTTGCTCATTGCAAGAGAACTGGACTAGATGACCTTTAAAGGTTCCTCTCAATCCAAACTGTTCTATGATTCAATGATTCTATCACACCAAACATTCTTATGGGCCCCAAGGAGCTGAGAGGTGCAAACAGACATGGCACGCATCACAGAAGAGCAACCAAGCAATGAAAAAGCCAAGGAAACTAATTTAAAATGAAGCAGAATGCTTGAAGAGGGGTGGGGGAAAGACAAGGTTGCATTGCTCACCAGTGGCGGGCTTTGGCACTACAGTACTTGAGGTCTTTATCTGGCTCCACCAGCTGCCCATTCCTCCAGCACTGGCCACACACAAATTTCATCTGGAGGTCAAACGTGCTTGACGTGGGAGTCCGGGGAGAAGCCTGGGGAAAAGAACCACAGCCTCAGGCACACAGAGCCAAAATGCACTCCCCAAATCTGCTACAGTGGTGCTGGCAGCTCCCCACACGCCCATGTGCCAGCAACAGGCCAGATTAAATCAGAGACAGCCCAGCTCTCCTGTGCCAGTGTTAGCTGGTGGCCCGTTGCAATTCCAGACAGGAGCAAAACCACTGCTTGCTTCAGCATGATTTCCTGGGCTTTGACGTCTGGCTGAAAGCACAGACAGCCTGACAGCTTCGAGCACTGACCAGGCCTGGCTGTGAAACCCCTGCAGCCTATCTCTGTGTACAGACAAGTTCTGTGAGACCTGCCCCAGCACTTATCCCCACTTCCCTGCAGGGAGGGCAATCCATGTCCCCCTCACTGCTTGTGAAGAGAGCTTGGTCACACAGCTGAGAGAGCCCCCTCAGGAGGAAGCTAGGCCATGCCACAGTGCAGGATCCACCACTCCTGCTTTAGGACCAAGAGGCTCATGTCACATCTACCATTTGAAACCATGAAGTCAGAGCTGGGTCCTCTTGTTGATATCCTTCCAAGCCATTTCTGGGCAGGTTTCCATCTCTCATGGTACCTCTGCACTGGGTTTCACAAGCAGTTAATCACAGTCTCTGCACAGAGGTACAATGCACGTATTTCACACCTTCTCAGCCACTGCACTTATTGACCCCACCATGAGAAGGCTGGTTTGGGATTATGACTAACAGATTGTGGAGAAAGAAAAAAAAAAAATGGAGCCAGTCCCGTATCATTGCTGCCTCATGTTTTCTGAGCAAACCTCTGGAAAGCCATTTGTATCACCCCTGGAAGACACAAGGCTGGCGTCTCCAGTTCACTTCCAAACCAAAGAGCAAACCCCACTGCATGCCAGAGGCCCTGGGCCTGGGAGTATGTGAGGGTACAAAAGAACACCCTGGTCATTGAGCCGGCCATGAAGCACAAAGGTCATGCACCAGTAAAACAGATCTCTGACTGCAAACTGCATCAGCAGCCCGTTCCACCTGCCATGCCTTGACTTCTAACCCTGAGCATCTCACAATGAGCAGACATCACAAGTCATGTCCCTGAAGAACAGCCTTCTGCCAGCAAATGATTAACAACAGCATGGACCCTGTATGCATTCCTCGACAAAGGGAAAACAGCAAGCACAGACAACACAGAATCAAAGCATCTCCGAGGAAACGCCACATCAGCTATCAACTACCACTCTGCGTCCTCCAGACCTAGTCTTTTGCAGAAGCAGAGTTGACATATAAAAGGTCTTCTGTCACTGTGAAAAGCTGACCAGAGAGCTGACCTTTGTCTGTGCTGACTACAAGAGGCCATCAGTGCTCTGATCTCCCAGCAAAAGAACCCTACCAGAGAATCAGCATATCTCTCTTGAAAAGCAGCAGCGATTCTCCACTCCTCTGTAAGACAGCTTTTTTGGTGGCTCCCAGCACGACTCATTCACCTGTGCTGGTGATCTGTCAGCTTCCACCTGTGCTTGTGACCACCAAGAACACATCAAAGTGGTTGGCTGTGGGATGAGCAGAGTTGAGACCTGGGCTATCATGGAAGGCAATAGGGTGCCTCCCTCTGAGATGTGCAGCCTTTGAAAAGTAGTTTTAGTCCACTTGGTCTCCAAAGGAAATGACACTACAGCTCACTACTGACCCACCAAACCTATATGCCTAAGATAACCAAATGGCACTGCTGGCATATTCCCTTTTATCAGTCCCATGCTCTCCTCCTGGTGACAGATCTCTCAGCACAGCCAGAAAGCTTTGCTCAAACCTACTGACCCAGCAAAAATAAAAACTGAGTGGCTCCACAAGGGAAAACAGATCAGAAATAAAAAGAATGTCTCTCAGGTAGTTCTGGTAATCTGGGCTGCTTTTTCCACAAATTCTTAACCAAAAGAAGCCCCATGCATTTCTTCATCTGAGTTATGCAAACTGCTGATCAATCCACTGGGCAAGTATGCTCCCAGGATATTAGGAGCCAAGCAAAAAATCAAAGCTGCTGCTGTTAATGCTATATGACCGTATTTGTAAAGGCAAGACACATACCTGGCAGGCTGCTGATAACCAACAGTGTGGAAATTGTATCACATGAGCCTCTAGCAGACAAAGCCAGGCAAAAGTGCCACAGGCTATGGCACCACCCCTTGCTATGAAGCTAATATAGTGTTAGCTGTACACCATGACAACCAAAGAAATAAAAGCCTTTGGCATGATAGCTCTCCACTTCAGGCTCTGCAGAAAGCAACAGCCCCAGCATGGCCACTCATGTCTCCCAACTTCAGGAACCTCTCTCAGTCTGGAGGAGTCACATGCCTCAGGGAGGCATTTGAGGAGCCCCATGTTACTCAGCCACATAACTGAGTTAGCTGTACTTGGGGGCAAGTACCCCTTATTAAAGACTTTTCTTTCCTCTCCATGCTTAAATGAATAATTCTGAGGTCAGCTTTCATGGGGTTCTGCAGCTGGCTAGGGGAGTAAAAACAAATTAGCCCTTGAAAACCAGAAAAAATCAGGGCTACAACACCTCAATTCACATGAATGCTACGGGAGACACCCAGCTACCTAGAACGGACCCTCCTGCTGATCTTCTCTTCAATCTGCAGCCACTGGGTTTACTCCTACAACAGCCTCTGTGGGACCAAATTTGTGGGGCCAAGTGCAAGATTCCTGGCAGGTGTTTAGCAAGCAGTGTATCTTCGTCTTCCACTTGTTGCTAAGCCTCCTGATCTGCTCACAGCTACTGGGCTCCAGCCTGCTGCCTGCCTCTTTTCTCCACAACTGGACAGCCCCAGCTGCTAACTGAGTCCAACTGGCAGCTGCGACAAAACTGCAGCAAAATCCCCCAGAGCGACCTTGCTTCCGCTGACCAGAGGGCACCGGGGTGAGAGTGGATCACACTGGATGGTGGGAAGGAGGAGTCTGTTTTTACAGCACTCCTGGGAAGTTGTCTTTGTCAGGCAGCCAACTTTGAAAGCTGGAAGGACGCTGAGAAAACTCTGAGTCACGTTAGCCTGCTTGGACAGGAGAAAACAATGGCAAAAGTAAACATCTCTCAACAGATAGTTAGCCCTGCCCGGAGGGTCTTCGGCAGCAAGCCAGGGTCTCATCCCAAAGCACAGCCCTCTGGCTGAGGACGTGCTGATGCCAAAGCCATGGTTTGCTATTTGCAAATACATCCATCTGACCGACTTGACTGTCTCCCTGACCTGTGCCAGTGCCAGGCTGCCAATCCCCACAGACAGCTGCTGCTGCCGCTGTAGGCATTTTCTGACTGTACCAACACTGCTGCTGCTTCACCTCCACACCCTGGAAGGGTGGAGGGTGCAGTCCAGTTCTGTGACAGGCAATTGTGGGTTACCAACAAACTTTGCCACCGGCCATCAGCCCTAACACTGCTCACAGGGCTCAGAAACTGTAGCTCTCTGCCCATCCCCTTATGCAGCAGGCTGTGGCATTTTGTTTCCTGATCCTCTGCCTCGTGCAAGCCCCAGCAGCCAGAAATGGAACCCTCACTCAGTATCCAGATCCTGTGTGTCTCTAAGGACATGCTCTGACGATGTCCGCTGTTCAGCTTGTTCTTCCAACAGCAGCACCTCCAGACAAAGGTGAATTTGAAGCTGCAAGGCTTACAGGAAAACAGCTGTCCATGTATTTTTTTTATCTCCTCATTATGCACAGAGAATGGCCAGAGAGAGCTTTCTGGAGAATGCAGGTAGATCCACAGCAGGCAGGAGAGAACTGGTCTCTAGACTGCACTCTTGGGGCAGACATTGCTGATACAAATCCAACTGCTGTCACAAACTGCTGCAAATTCACACTTAGTTTCCTCCCTTGTGGAGATGCAGGCCCCTCCCTCTGTCCCCATACCACACAGAAAGAGATCACAGCCAGCTCCATCTGCAGGAACCATTCAGATCATCCAGGCTCGCTTCTCATAATACAGGATGTAGAAACTTGTCCCTCTCAGCTTCCTGAGAAGCTAGAACATATCTCTTAAGCAAGCCAGACAGTTTTGGGAACTAGAGATCTTGGATATTCTGGACTGCTGCTTCCCATTCCACTCCCCCACCCATTTCAGACCACAGCAGCTGCACAGGTTTGTTGCTGAGCATCCCCTCAAAGATGACTCCATCTCATGCAGCATAACCAGTACGTACGTGGACACAGAGTCCACTGCAAGCATTAGTGCAGTCACCTGCATCTTTCCTATTGGGCTAAGACACAGACCTGCTTTTCCCCAGCATCAGTGCCCTACAGCCTTCAGAACACTTCTGCTGACCCAGCAGAACAGCTCCTACACACCACATGAGTGACTCAGGTCCCTCTCCTATAAAACACCTCCTCCTCAGGATGCTTACAGACTGCATTCAGTGCTGGTTTCTGCAGAGGGACTCCTGGGTGACAGGTCCCAGACAAAGATGAAATACCTTTGTTTTGACCAAGGGGTTGTGAGCTCAGGCCTTCACAAGAGGAAAGAAGACAGTCAAATGGGAACAAAAAAGGATTCACAACACTTTCCCTGCTATTCTCCAGGAAAAAGAGTTCCTCCTATGCCTGAGCGCTTGCTAGGAGGCATGAAGTTTCTCATTTTGTCAGACATATTTTATGAAAGTAATTAAAGAATAAAAACCTCCTTGTTCTAATGGCAAAAACTGCTTTAGTTCAACCTCAGGGCTGGGAATTGTTCTCACTGGGTGGGCTCTACTCCTACACTACAGAACACCCCTCTGGGAAAAAAAAAGATAAGGCAGCACTGCCCATAACCAACAGGTCGGAAGAAAGTAAACAAAGAAGTGCCTTTTGCTTATAACACACCTCTCCAGGGAAAGTTCTTGGCAGTGCTGGAGGGAGCAGCCAGAGACACGCTCTCCCACACTGAGAGACTGATGGCACAAAGGCAAAGCTCACAGCCTCCTCCTGGTAAAGCACCATTAAGATCTCTGCCTAGCCTCAACAGCATCTCAATAGACTGAAAGTTCCATCTGCTCCTGCATTTGTATCAGTCCTGTGGGTCGAGTAATTTCTTAGAGTCCTTCAAACTGCTCTATCATCCCTTGGCCACTAAAGGGCAGCAGGACACCTTTGGTCCCCACCCTGTGTGGCCACAGTCCCAAAATCTCCCAATTTCACTAGTAAGGTGTCACAGGAAGCACCATTCTCTGTGTGTTGCCCTCCATGTCCTGGAGGATTCACCCCATCATGGAACAGAGCAGATAACAACGCTACAAAACAAGGCACAAAGCTCAACACCAGCACAGCAACCAGGAAAGCTCTCAGTTGTCCTCCTCCTCAATGGCAAGCCTGGTCTGCCTGGGACCTATCAGGTGCAGTGAAAGAGAGAAAGGGCTGGGACTGCTGGGAGCAAAACCAGGCTGCAGGCCCTAGATACACCTTACTTACCATGCTGTTGGCTGGTTTGCTGGCATGTGCCTCCATCTGCTGCCAGTACTTTTTAGATTCCTGCACGATATCTTCATGGGTCATTCCTGGGAACACAAAGGAGACAGAACTGAACTACCCTGCTTTGACCAACACAAGAGAGGGGTTGCAGGACTTCTTACATTTGGGCTTAGTAACCCCTGAGTGGCTGACAGCTTCTGAGTCTCCCTGGTAATGTCAGGACATGAGTTGTGAGGGGACCCGTCATGGAACATATTTAATCCCAGGCTAAGGAAGCTCGTCTCTCTACACAAGCCAAACAAAAGGAGAAGAGTTGGGTCTCCTGGGCTCGTTCCTGCTCAGGCTGTCTGCAAAGGACCCAGCTGCTGCCTCTGGGACAATAAGTTTTCACTAGGGGTCAAGAGCTTGACAAAGGCTGCCCCCCAATGCCATATCAACAGATTCTACAGAGGCTCCTGAAGACAATGGTTTGTTACTGTTGATCTACTGTATAATGGAGTTTTACCACTAGGTTGGAAGATCACAGATATCCCAGTGAGGCATCTAGCACCTCCTAGACCCCAGAATTCTCATCTCTCCCAGGCTGGGATTAATTAGCCTGTTACACCTTCAAGTTGAGGGGGCTGCCCATCAATTAGTGGGCAAAGCAGAAAGTTGAAATTCAACATATACAAACACCAAGCGCAACCAAGGCAGCAAGGAAAGACCAACAGGGCAAAACCAACCAAGGAACAGCTGCTAGTATGTAACCAGCAAGGAAAGAGCTGCAAGGTTTCAGGTATCAGAAATGCAACATCAGACAACAACAAAAAGGATTAGTCAGACCTTATGTAAGGAATTAACTCCTGACCAGCTCAAGTGGTGAGGGAACAGCCTCTGTTAGCACCAACCAGCCAGATGGGCCCTATAACTCTCAGAGCACTAAACAGCAAGAAAAAGCTGTATAAGGATAGGAACTGTTTGGTCAATATGAAGACTCTTTTACAAAAAAACCCATGTTATTTAAGTGCTATAAAGACCCAAGATAGCTACCAAAACAAACTGAAGCAAATATCTTGCAAGAGACAGCTGACTGCAACAAGTGGGGCGCTGAGGATGGCCTTGCTGCAGCACCACCAGGACACAGAGGTTGCAAAACTGACCACTTTGCTTATGCCTACAGCTTTTATCACTTAAGTGAGGGGTTCCCCAGGTGTGCTACATGGTCATGATCTTTGATCTGGGAGCCAGCATGTTCCAGAACTTAAAGGCCACCAAATATAAGTTTTCATCTCATCTTAGGCTGTGTGTAACTTGCGTAAGTCGCATCATTTCTGATCTCAGTTTCCTTATCTGTGATTCCAGCTGTTCAGGTCCCCACCAGGCAACAATACTGCCATTTCCACAGGGCTTGAACAGGATGAAAAGCATTCAGGGAACTTTACCACTATTCAAGAACATTTGCTCAGGCCTTTAAAATGGCAGCTGCTGCATAGCTGGTACTGCTCACTGATCAGAGCTGTTGGTAAATTTTCTCCTTTTTAAACATTAATTCCAGAACAAATAGTGTAGAGCTGGAAAAACTGCAACTCCTTTCACGTCCAAATATTCCAGGGTTGGACACAATGCTGATCGGTACTTTGGGAACAAAAACTATAAAACTGGGAAAACCACAGGAAAAAGTTAACATGCTGCACTGGACCTGGCAGGGAAAGGGCCAAAGCAGCTCCCACCTTCTCCATTCTGCACACCTGCCCTGTGATCCTTGGGGTGAAGAACCAATGGGAGAAGCATATACAGGTCTTGTCAGAAGACTGAATTTCAAATGCCGTTCTTAGCAAGTGACTGCCTTCTTCCAGTCCCAGAAATTTGAACTCAACAGCACAGTCTAGAAATGTGGTGGTTGGGGAAAAAAACCCTCCTCCCGAATGTGAAAGGATGTTTGCCAATCTACCAGCTCTCCAAAGCATGAACTGTCACAAAGAAATGATCTGGGAACCAAAAGGCCCATGTGTTGATTACTTATAATATTTCAGTATCTTTTGCAACATCATTAGTGAGGACAAAGACTGTGATTTCCACTGATGGAAGATAGCAAGATATGTCTGTGAAAAGCCACAGTGAACAAGAAAACAGTCCTGTCTATCCAATTTTCAGATCTTGGGAACCTTTACCCCACTAATATGACCCTTTATCCCCATGAACAAAGCTAAAAGCTCTGTAAAAGCTCAGATGGCTATGAAATGTTTCAAATGCTAGCTGTTATGAATGATGCCCTCTTCCTATTCTTACCAAGCAAATAGCACTCCAGTGAAACTCTCTGCTCCAAAGCTAAAGCATTCTCAGAGAATGGCAACAACTACCTTTCATCTCTGTTTCCATAATGAAGGCTACACTTAGGAGAGGTAATAAACTAGCACTCCAGGAAGGCAAACTCACAAGGAGAGCAGGGTCATATATACAGCCCCGCAGAAAAAACCCCACAAGATAAAGGCTCTTCCATTGTTGGAAAAGACATAAATAAGCATAGGGCTTACTGACCACCTCTGCAGCTATTAACTCATGGCTTATTTCATCTCCTCAGCTTCCCCTTTGAAATCACTTCTTCAAGTAATGAAGGCAAGAAGAAAAAAATTAGTCTATTTCTTCAACAGGCTGAAGAGGAAGGAAGATGGAGTGAAGAAGGGAGCAAAGAAACTTTTCTTTAAAAAACCTCAAACAAAATAGCAAAAGTAAACCAATCATGGGGTGGGGAAAAGAGCAAGGTGCTTGAATATTAGAATGCCCAGAGTACTACAAGCAGTATCATAAGCACGTAGGGCAGCAGTGGTGGCCTACAGCAACACAGGCAACATGCTGTCTTAGAAACACTGGAGTTGTAATTTTTTAATTTCCTGAGGCCACAAGTAAATGAGGTCAAACAGCAAGAATAAAAGATGGCATTTGCCACAGAGTCACACTTGTTCCTCACAAGCTGAAGCCAAGGCCAAGGACTGCAGTGAACATCAGTTACAACATCAAAGAATGGTGTGAAACACCCATAACACGCTTCCTCTCTGAAATACTCCCATTACCAGGCTGGGTGTTGCACTAAACAAGATCCTCTGATGAAAAAAGGTAGCACTGTGGGTGCGCCAGTATCTACAGTCAGCAGGAGAGCAGCCAGAGAAATCCTCCAACATGTCAGTCAGAGGCAGAGAGAAAGGACTGAAAGTGCCAGATGTGGCAGTGTCATTACATGAGTGCCCTGAATATAATTTTTGCAAAAGCCCCTTCAGAGGCATCTCATCAAAGGCTTTTTGGGAAACACCAAGTATCTTGTCATTTCCCACTGTTGGTGAATTTTTTTTGAGAAACTGGAGATGCACAGCCTTCCTTTATATAACTAACTGCTTTGTCACCTGTGCATACTGCCATTCTCACTGCAGCAGATACTCACCCAGGGATCCAACCGCTATTTGCACAAGATTTAAGCACCAAAACACCTTTTAGGATTCAGCTCTACCTAATAATAATTTTAATTCATGCAGCTGGTCCCAACGGATAGGATTCCTGGTCTACAAATTATAATAGCACATGTAAAGGGACAAGGGCCAAATCACCTCATAGAACACCTTAGTCCTCTGTTCTGTGTCCCTGAGGAGGCAGAGTAAGTACATGCACAGTCAAATTATAACTTCTCAGTGCTCCCAAATCACCCTCTTCCCCTCTCAACTGGCCCTGGGTACACACTGGAAGAAACTCAGGTATACAAAACACCAGCTGTCACACTCACCTGAATATTGCTGCAGCAGCCAGACCTTGAGCTCAATGAAACTGTGAGCAAAGTGGCAGCTGTCCTCACGTAGGCAGCCATAACGCACCTCATGTCGGCACACATCAAACTGGAAGTGCTCTTGGAACTGACGGATTTTGGAATATTTCAGGGAGGTGGAACGCACAATGTGGACCAGACACCTGCAGCCAGGCCAGAGAAATATGAAGCACCAGAGGATCAAACCCTCCCCAACTCCTCCTTTCATGTGACATCCAGACATTTGACTGGGCAGGCAAAGGACACAAGAAAACCAACTCTGGGACAGATTCCCTCTGGGAAAAGCAAGCCCCTGCCCTCTCACCCTATCAAGCCTGGGTAGGTACTTTCAGTCTCCTCAGCACATGGGTGATGCTCTGCTTTTAGTTCAGAGATCAGACACATTTCAAAATATGCAACAAAGATACCAACTCCTCAGGCTCAGCAAGTCCCCAAGTCTCAGGTTGCCAGGGACCACAAGGAATTGTATAACTATGTACTTGACATGTTTGTTATACTTGTTTTCCTAAACATTCATTACCAGCCAGTCAGAAGCAGGATCCTGAGCTACAGGATCTTTGTTTTGACCTTTATGTAAAGGCCAAACTGAAAGGCAAATTAAGTCAATGGAAAACTTAGTACACTGACACCAAAGGGCTTTGCTGTTGCCTGAAATCCTTCAGCACCAGCAGCAAACACACAGGGTGAAGTCCACAGGGCTATTTATCATGCTTTGAGCTGCCCTATGACTGGAAACCATGGCGAGAAAAGAAAGAAAGAGACCAGGGCCCTGGAGTTAAACTGGCTGGACTTGTGAGAAATTGTTCCCATCAGCACAAAAAACTGTTCACTCACTTGTTGTCATGGAAACTGTGTTTGGCAGAAAGGTTGGAGCAGACAGATGGTGTGTCCTTGGTCCCTTTGCTGATAATCCGGGGTTTGCTGTCAAAGCAAATCTGAGAAGAGAAAGAATTAGCACGCTGGGAAAATCTTAGAGAGCAGTGAACCAGAGCCACTTCACTTGGAAGAGGAAGAAGAACCAGAGCCAGCCTATTCAATGTTCAAAGTCAGAAAGAAGTCTGGTGAAAACTTTGTGGTAGGGCTTTAAAATAAAGCAAGTGAATTTCTGGAAAAGCTTCCGGACAACATTTTTTGGCTTATTCTCAACAGTATTTTTCATTGTGGTTGGAAAAATTTTGGTCAGAGTCACATATTCTTTCCCTGTTAGCCAACAGAGCAAGAACAAGGGGGAAATGATGGGGAGAAATAAAAGAACAGCCACTTCACAGCAAAGAACATGTCCCTTTACATGTACTGCCAGCGTGGGGAACTCTGTGCTGCAGAGCATCAAGACGATATGAGACAATCCTCAACTGACCAATTCTGTGGCTATGCACAGACATCAAGTGGGAATTTGTTACGGAGTTCTGATTTCTAAAGTAACTGCAGCTAAATTACAATTCAAAGCAACATCTCAAGACAGAAGAGACAGGTGATATTATGAGGCTGTGACCACTTGGTTCAGCTGCAGGGCTAAGGAAGAAATCTACTTCTATCTCCTACACAGCTGCATACACTGCTAACTGCCCTCCTGGGAGCTGGGCACTGGCTGGGACATACAGAGTCAGAGATGGCCTGCTCCTGCACCTTTAGGATCTCCTTGAAGAATGTCCAGCCTTCCTGGACTCCTTTGCCCTTTGAGACTGCCTGCCAAGGGACTACGTCAACCAGAATCCTAAACAGGCCAAAGTCTGCCCTCAGTAAGTCCAAGGTGGCTGTTCTGCTAACCCCCCTACTTATTTCTCCAAGAACTGAAAACTATCGTTTTGTGATTGCTGTGCCCAGAATGGCCTCCAACCATCACATCACCCACCAGTGCTTCTCTGTTCACAGACAACAGGTCCAGAGCGTGCTTTCCCTAGTTGTCTCCCTCACCAGCTGTGTCAGGAAATTATCTTCCACACACTCCAGGAACCTCCTAGGCTGTTTCCTCTCTGCTGTTTTGTATTTTCAGCTGAAGTCCCCCACAAGAACAAGAGCCAGAGATTATGAGACTTGTGCCATCTGCTTACAGAATAATTTCTCTGCCTCTTCACCATGGGTGGGTGGTCTGTAACAGAATCCCACTATGATACCAGCCTTGTTGGCCTTCCCCCTGGTTCCTCAACCCTATCGCCGCCATCATTAAGCTCTAGACAGTCAAAACACTCCCCAACATACAGGGCAACCCCACTGTTTCTCCTGCCTTGTCCATTCCTCCTGAGGAGTTTACAGCCAGCCATCACAGCACTCCAGTTGTGCGAGTCATCCCACCATGTTTCCGTGGTGGCAACTATCAACATATCAGTGGTCCACATACATACTGAGGAGATGATGAAGGAAGCTTGCCCCCTCCCACCAGCTCTGTACCTCACAGAGGAAGGTGAAGATGCCCTGATGTTCCTTGAGGAGCTTGGCAATTGTGAGGCTGCTCTGCTTGATCCCACCTAGCGGGTCAAAGAGGAGGTCACGGTTGAGAGTCCCCTTCCTCTCCTCTGTCCACACGTCGATCTCTTCCTGGTGGTACGCGAAGGTGCAGTTATCCCCGTACTTACAGTCCTGCTTGTTAAGCATATCTACAAAGCAACAAACAGCACACACCACCACACAGGCAGGGCGGCCCAGTCAGAAACTAAACTCTCTCTCGTCTCCTCCCACTGCCCATGCCTCTCGAGGAACTGAAAACAAGAAAACAGAGAGTTGAAGAAAAAAGAAAAGACATCTCCCCCCAGCTTGTCTCTATCGAGACATTCAGGAAAGTTAGTGCAAACTACTGAATAGGGACAATTTCAAGTAATGTTGCTGTTGGGGAAACCATCTCAAAACAGAGGTCAGCTTTAATTGCCAGGGACAGATCATGATTTAACCAACGCCTTTTAACACTAATGCATATAAAGTTCTCCCATAGGCCCAGCACCAAGGAGCCCTGTTAGCTTGGCTCTTGCATTCTCCTCACCTCATTAGGTAGTTTGTAATGGCAGTGCCTCAGGGACCAGTCTGGTCACACTGCCTGCATGTACCGTGGGATGGCTGGAGCAAAGGAGCAGGCAGAGACTGCTTTTTCCTAGGCAGAACCATAGGCCTGCCCTGGGGCAGCTGGGTGGAGTGGGACTAATGCGAGCACTTGTACAGGAGGCAGGTTCGCATGTCAACAGGGCACCTCTGGGCGCTTGGCTGTGCATTGCACCTCACTGTGGAACTTTTCTGCTCCACCACTTTAGAAGCTGCCTGCTCTCCACAGCATGGCAGCTCACTGTGCCGACCATCCAGTCCATAGGCTACTGATGGGACAGGAGACCCCAGAGCCAGCAGGCAATAGTTGTAGATATCAACTATAATTTCCTTCCCAGCCTCCCATGGCACACAATGAACAGCCCCTTCCTGGCCACCAACTGCCCCAGATCACCTTTGCACAGGTAATAGGATCCAACAAAGTTGGTTTTTGTTGGGCGAGGACGAATCCTCTTCCAGGTTTTATCTTCTGAGTTCTTCAGCCTGCCCAGCAGGATGTCCCGCTTGCACTTATGCTCCAAGCCTTCCCGATAGGTGTAATCACCAGCCTTGGGCCCTGCAGGAGAGAATAACCCCATCAGCCCAGGGAAAGCCAAATCCTAGCCTGAGTCGGCGCTCCGGTGGCAGAGCAAACGCATCACCTGTTTTGGGGTAGCAGATATGACAGGCTTGCTTGAAGACGTGAGTAGCTGCCAGTGGGTTCTTCACTAGCAGGGCTGTGTTGGGCATTACTGGTTCTGGTTGCGACAGCAGGTGCTCGGTGACCTTGGGCACAGCTGGGTGACTCACTCCACCAAGGCTGACCTGAGAGAAGACACATGTACCTCTCTTTTCAGTTCTGCAACCACCTGGGCAAGAAACCTCTCTAACCCCCTGCCCCCCTCCAGTCTCTCAAAAACCTTTCTCATTTCCTCTCTCATAAAAACATTCACATCTGAAATGACATTTCCAAAAGAGCTGCATGCAACTTCTTCAAAGAGAACAAACACTGTGGTATGTTCACTTCAAAGACAGGCCTCTTTCTCTGTTGGTAAGGGACCTCAGTTTTCTATCAGGAGCCACAGAACAAAATGCCCTCCTCACTCCTTCCCATTCCTTCCATCACAATAAGCTCTACATCGAAAGGCTTTTAACCCTATCCCAACCTGAGAAAAAAACCCAAACCACATATCAGCAAATCTTCAGGGAGATTCACGTTGATGTTAATAGGGCTAGCAGATGACAGGAACTCAAGAATAATTCTTGCTCCAAGCTTGCTAACCATCCCCTTTTTCTCCAAAACTGGAGACACAGGACAGAGGCAGAACAGTGTATCTGGAGAAGCCTCCTGACAGGGGCAGAGAGCTGCAAAGAACCTCAGTAGCCTGAAGTCAAAGTTGGCTTACTCTGCCCCATCCTTCAGCATTATGTGGCTGCAAGATACAGTGGGACACCAGCGTCCATGATCCCCTGTTGACCCTACAACCAAGGCCACACCATGTCTACCTCAGCAATATGCAGTAACAGATAAAAACAAAGATGGAACAAAGGTCTTCCTACTGACTGGGGAAACCTTTATCCGCCTTGCCACAACATGGGAGGCAAAACTCACTGGGGCAGGTCAAGAAGAGGAGCCCAAATTACCTACATCACCCAAGTCACTACTACCTTGGCTGCAGAGCACCCTGGGACATCAGCACAAAGGAGCAGCTCACTCACCACGGGGGATGTTTTTTGGCTGCCAGGTGGGTGTCGCAGTTCCTGAGAGTTAGTTTCTTCTGGGCAAAAGAAAAGGAAAAAAGCCTCATTTCAGTTTCAGAGGCAGTTCTGCTCACAAAACAACAAACAAATGCTTATTAGATCAATTTGCTTTATTTATTTCATAATATTTTAATATCTTCTCCCCAAAGCATCTGTCTAGACTTGGAAAAACTCCAGGAAAGGCCTTCTTGTCCCACAAATCCTACTGAACCCAACTCTATGCTGCTGAGCACTGGCATTTCCAAGGTGGCAACTCAAAGGTAACCCAATGCTGAGGTGAATGTGAGTGTTGAAGTGCTGACTGGCCAATCTCTGCTGCTCTCAAAATACTTTTGCTGCCAATATACTGCTACACTGGGGACAAGTTAACCAAGAAGAAGCCTGCCTTTCCTCCTGGACAGGAAGGGACTTACTCTTTGCCCACCATCCTCCCCAGCTTTTCTACTTGCATCAAGTGCAGACCCTCATTCAAGAGGCTCACTGCCCTGAATCCAGAGATGGGAAAAACCCACCTCAGCCTCTACCATTCTGCTCAGCACAACAAGGTCCTGCATCATCTCAAACAGTCACCACAACTTTGCTCACTTTGTGCAAAATGGGGAGCGGGGAGGAATCATGCTATAGTCCAGCAAATTGTGCCAAGGGAGGTGTCCTGGACACCAAGACAGGTTTAAATCTCACCACTCATCATTATACACCTTTGTGTTCCTTTCTCCCCTTTAAACTTCACTCCATGCACGTAGTGGTTGTCTAGGATTACACACCTACAGCCTTTCTCATTACTCCTGAGCTAAACATACTCAGTTGCTCTGTCTAAGACAACTCCCTGCTCTCCTCTACATTTATATTCCCATTCTGCCACACTGGCAGATAAAGCTACATGATGGATGTCCTCCGCACTGAAGGAAATAATTTTGGCATGCATTCACAGCTAAGGCAGCACAAAAAAACCCTGTCACTCCGCACCTACCAAGGGCAAAGGAATCCAAGGCATCCAGCGACCCTCTGCTTGTCCCAAAGGAGTCCAGGGCATCGAGCCGTGTGTCTGTGTAGGGAAGCAGATCCAGGGAATCCAGCGAATCTAAAGTAGAGCCGCCACTTCCTCCTGGTGGGGCCTCAAAGGCATCCAGGACAGAGGAGGAGGAGAGCTGCTTGGTGGGATCCATCACCAGGCCAAAGGAGGCGGGTGGCAGAGGGGTGGAGACAGGGATGCTAGCTGTCACGACCGGAGGCAGCAGCGGAGTTCCCCCCGGAAACACAGGAATCAGCTGGGGCATCTCGGTTGGCAGGTTGGCAGGAATGGTGCCCTGGACCAGAGACTTCGGGGAATCAGGAAGGAGGAGGATAAACAGCACATTAGGAATGAGGAGTAGAGACTTAAATCCGATGTCCTGGTTTTGGCTGGCACGGAGTTAATTTTCTTCTTAGTAGTTGGTACAGTGCAATGTTTTGGATTTAGCATGAGAATAATGCTGATAACACCCTGGTATTTTGGTTGTTGCTAGGTTGTGCTTACTCTAAGTCAAGGACTTTTCAGTTTCTCATGCTGTGCCAGCAAGCAGGTGCACAAGAAGCTGGGGTAGAGCATGGCCAGGACAGCTGATCTGAACAAGCCAAAGGGATATTTCATACCACAGAACATCATGTCCAGTATATAAACTCGGGAGACTAGATTGGGAGTCACCAGTTGCTACTCAGGGATGGGCTGGGCATTGGTCAGCATGTGGGGAGCAATTGGATTATGCATCACTTCTTTCTCTTGGGTTTTATTCCTCCCTCTCTCTCCTTTTCTATTACTATTATTATTATTGTTATTATTTTTATTATCATATTTTATTTTGTTTCAATTATTAAACTGTTCCTATCTTAAATCACAGTTCGGAGTTTTAGGTTTTTTTCATTATCCTTCCCACTGGGCAAGGGGCAGGGGGAAAGTGAGTGAGCAGCTGCATGGTACTTAGTTGCTGACTGGGGCTAAACCATGACAACAGAGAGCAACAGGCTCCCACTGAGGTGTGTGCTATACTATCTGAAGCAAAAGGATACCTGGCATCTTAGTCCACCAAAGACCTTCCAATCTATCTATACTGCGAACGGTCTGGACCGAGATCCCTGAGGAGGTGTTGGACTACCTGAGCTCATCAGACTGCAAGGCAAAGCCCTGTGCTGGGCACTTAAACCAGCTCAGGTTGAGAAACAGTGCAGCTGAGTACACACAGGAATGAGGTCAGGGTAGTGACCGTGACTTGTGGCACCTCCCATCAGGACTTTTTGGCTCAGAGGCATCCAGTGTGAATACAATTATATTGCCTCCAGACATAAGTTGGCTCATATAACATCAGCAACACTGGCAAATAAAATCCAACGTAAGTATGAATACAGATTGTGTCTGCAGCTTCCAGACCTGAGCAAAGATCACTGTGCAGCCTGCACAAAACAGAAGAAGATTAGAGCATGGCCACTGTGTAAAATACATCTATCATTCCTGCTTCACCCCACTCATTTCTACCCTCAGACCTACTTCAGCTTCTTGACACCAGAGGCCAGGTGGAAGGAGATGTCTGGGGAAGGCTACCTAGGGAACCTTTTGAAGTTGCACAGGGCAAAACAGGCTTAGAGGAGGGCTCTTTAGATACTCACAAGCCACTTCGAGAAATAAAGGAAGTAATGAATGGGTTTTGCCAGAGGAAGAGTTAGGAGAAAATAATTACAAAAGAGAGAGGCAGCATGCATATCCTCATGCTCCAAGGACCTATTTGGAACAAGAAGCAGGGGACCCATGCAGTGCCCACTCTTACTAGAGGGTATGGTGACCCTTCAGCAAGGGAGTCCAGGAGGGAGTCCAGTTCTTCCCCAATGATGTCCCCATCTGTGAAGTCCTCCACGCTCTCAGGCACAGGCAAGTCTGGAGATGGGAGCAAGCTGGCAGCAGGGAGTGAGGTAGGCAAGCCCTTTGCATCTGAGTCAGAGGGCAAAGGGGCCAGCCCGTCATTCACAGGGATGGAGGCGGCCACAGGAGCCGGGAGGCACTGCAGGTCCATAGCGCAGTCTGTGATGAGAGAGAAACAGAGCCAGTCACCAGGAGAGCCTCTTGCAGAAGGCAAGCAGAGCACAGCCTGGCAAAACCAATATTGTACGACTCCACAAATCACAAAAACTAAGTATGCCAATTTTCCGAGAGGAGAGGCTCTAGTCTGAAGAGTACTTGCCCTTTCATTTTTGTTCCCAGTCTTGAATGGCTCACCAATAGCTGAAATACATTCTAAGGGCCAGTGCCCAGTCTGACTGTCAGGATTTGGCAAGCAGTACAGTAGCCAGGAACAACACGAAACCTGTGGCTGAGTACTTACTGAGTTCACTATGGCCAGGACTAAAGGCCAGGGGCACATAATCCAATTCCTCTATAAGCCACCACCTGGTGTTTTCTTTAATGTTTCTTACCAATGCATTTGGCAGAGATCATTGCCTTCTCTACTCCTTGGAGCTTTGATATCCCAGCTGAAAGCATGCTTACTCTCACACACCCTCTCTAAAAACCCAGGCATCCTAAGCAGCAGAAGATAAAAGAACACAAGGCCCTCCTGGGAAGAGAGTCAGAGACCGAGTGCTCAGATCACATTGTGCTATCAATGTGTCCCCAAAAAATCCCCATCAGACTCACTCGGCTGTCTTTACCCAGGTAAACTCCCTGCTCCTGAGTCCTTCCTGATGTCTGCAGCTGAGAGGTGGCTGCCCATACTCTCCCTCAACACCAGAGCAGCAAACATCCCCTTGGGAACTTGTGTGAGCCAGGGCTGGGGCAGGAGAGAGGCAGTGATTTTCCCTAAGTCTTCTTTCCCTCTCCAATACACTACTGAAATAGTAAGACGTTCCCATCATGCAATATAAACCTCTGTTAAGCGAAGTTAAGTTACAAGCAGATATTCTTCAAAGAAGAGCATTTTATTCTCAAAAAAAATTAAAGGTTAAAAAAAAGTTCAAATGTTAGAACTTTGGAAAATGCAGTATTACATTTGCAGTTCTCAAACCAAGCACCCAAACTACCTTAATTCTGCCCCTGTGTAGATGTCCTGGAATAAAAGAAAAGAAATAAGACAAAGATGCTACCCGCTCCACCCACATCCCAGAGGCTGCACTGTAGCTGCAAAAAATCTAAGGGTATAAGCAAGGCAAAGTTTGGAAGGACAGACAATAGCTTTTATTAGAAAGACTGACAAGTTCGAGAAACATCTAGACAAGCTTTGGAGACACAAAACTTGATCCAGCAAGAAATGCATCCTGTCTGTACCAGCTCTGCTCACTCAGCCCCCACAAGAACTCGGCCATCCCTTTGCAACTGTTACTATATCTACAGCGTGTGTTCAGTGACCGAAGAATGTGGTGGTGCCTTTCTTAGAAAGCTCATCAAATAAGCAATTGCAGCAAACCTCCAAGTCCTGAACAAAACAACAGCAGAGACAACACACACAGGCAGGGCCTCTTATCTCTAACCCCACCAGGGGCATAGCACCACCCATTGCAACCTTTCCTCCAGCATTTGTTGTGAGTTGTCCACGTGGATGGACCACAGCAAAGGTCGCTGTACAAGACACTGGAGGCCAAGCTGTGACAAAAAGCAGGGAAAGCAGAGGGAAGTAGCAAGGAACAGACTCAGGTCACTCTCCACATCCTTAAGCATGTCATTGAAGGAAAGCACATGTTGTACCTTATGGGATCCAACACAAGTTTTCAGTGCTGCAGCTGAATACATTTCGCACAGGCAGCAGCTCAAAGGCAGGCTGTATGTGTCCTTAGTTCTGCAACTGCCCCTCAGACCAGGCTTGGCTTCAAGCCCATGTCCCATTTGTGATGACTTCTCTCGGCTCATGTCCCTTTGGTGCAGAACCCCCAGCTGTGCTCAGGAGCCAGCCGTCCAGCTTCCCTCGGTGATGGCCTCATGGCTGGCAGCTCAGCCAGATTCCCTGCAGTACAAAGGGATGGCTTGTGCCTTCCCGTTTTTCAGATGTTTAAATCTGGAGTACTGTCAAGATCCCTACAGAGGCCAACAAGAAGTTCAGAACACGCTGGAAGGGATGGGGACACATGCAGCAAGGAGCAAAAGGGTTCACAACGACAGGGCCCCAAAGGATCCAGCAGTTCAGACCTTCTCTGAGGAATGAATGAGGCCCTCCAGTTTCCATTCAGACCGGGAAGCAGAGAAGAGGCCCTCACATGTCCTAAGAGGCCCCAAATCCAGAAAAGCTGAATGCACAACCAAAAGGCAGAGAATAACATGGGACCCCCCACAGCACAGTGCATTGTGAAGGGCAAGGACCAACAGGTTCCACTACTTGCAAGGAGCAGAGGAGAGATGTCTGCTCCCCTCTCTCTGATCACTCAAACCCTGTCATTCCTTCAGCCACTTCCTCCTACCCTCCTCTGTCCAGTCTTTTTTCCTATCCCTCCTTTCCCATTCCTGCTTTCCTCAGGACACCCCATCTGCTGACCTTACTCACCAGCCACAATGCCCACATTTCATGTACTCTCCTTACAGAAAGCTCATGCACCTCCTGCATTCACCTAATGTTTGCTCCACCTTAAAAAAATAAAACAGCTTTCTTTGATGAGTGGCTCACAGACACACACACACTCCTCCTGATTTCTGCCCCTGCCATGACACTAAGCCCCAGGTATTTATTATAAGCTCAGTGGGGGTCTTGTCTATATGCTCCCACAAATCAAGTCGCTCATACCAAGCCCTCCCACCTGGCAGCTTCTCTGGCCATACACCTGTCTGACCCAGAGGGGCAAGTACAGAGTTTTAAAAGCCCAGTTTCTAGCTCCACTTCCCCAAACAGCAGTGGTTCTCTAGTGCATTAGCTGTTGCTAAGGCCATACTGATCCAGATCTGAGCCATGATCTCTGCAGGACGGGGCCTGAGTTAATCAGGTGACTTCAAGCAAAACATGGAGGAAAGAGCTTGAAGAGTTTGCATCTCAAAACCAAACCAAAATACCAACCAAAAAAATCCCCTTGCTAAAAAAGCTTTGAATCTGAAACTCTCAAGGTTCCCAGCACCCACAGCCCTCTCGGTGGCACACCACTCTCAGGGCAATGGGATAACACAGAATTCCAGTGCTTTTGAAAAGGTTTCCTAGCAGTAAAGGCTTTGTCTGCCTGAACTGCAGCAAAGGTGGCATGCTGCTCTTACACAAATCCTAATTAGATAAAAAGCTTACTGGATGCAGTCACTCTTTACACTCCATAGTAGGAGTCCAGTTCATTTTCCCACTGCAAGATAATGTGAAAAACTCTCCTTAATTCACAGAACTGGGTCTCATGATTCCATGTAGCATTCAGCTGCTGAACTCGCACTCGCCATTGCAGTGTTAAGTCCTCACACACAGAGTTACCTTTCAAAAGAACAAAGAGGGATGTGCTCAGAGGCACAAGCTCAGTGCTCCAGCACAACAAAGGGCAACACATATAGCAGGCCTTTCTACAGGGGCAGAGTTAAGGTCACTTGTTTCCCGGCATGAGAAAAGCAACCCTGTTAGCCCTCCTTCTGCTCCACCTGAGCGCCTAACCCTGAACTGGGCTCTCCCTGGTCCCTCCCAACTCCTTTAGTTTTCAATTCCTCCACCTCAACATCTTGGAGCACAGCACACACTGAGAGCACAAGCAGTGCCTAAAACCTTAACTTCACATTATCTGGACTGTTTTGTCTGGGAGCAGAGTTTCAGAAGCTTTGCCAAGCACAACTTCAAGAAAGCACAACTGGAGAGAGCTGTGTACCTCAGCAGACCCTTTTAATTCCCAGATGTGTCTCTCACTGGGCCAGGCCTTTTCTGTAGAAAAAACATTCCTGCTTTCCTCCACCTTTCCCTCTTCCTTGTTACCAAAGCCAGGAGAAAGACACAAATGCAGGGATGAACCTTTCAGGCCTGCTAGCCTGGTCACATACCTTACTGAAGCCATAAAAATCTGAGGAGTATTTTTACCTGTTTCGATGTCATCTATTGAACCCAATCCATTGGAAGTAGTCTGCAAAGAGGATGTAGGAAAGGGGAGAGAAAAATATCGTTAGAAATTAATCTTTAAACAGATATCCACACTTCACAGATGGGACTCTCTACTACTACTAAATGCATATGACCCCTTCTTTTCCTTTATGGCCTCTTTCCTTGCTAGAAACGGTAAAAGCAATGAACTTCAAGAGGCCATTAATCCAAGGAACCTATCTGTTTTTAACTTCATCCGTGTACAAACCGTTTTGCTGCAAAGGAATACCATCCCTGAACAATATGCAACCATTTGAGTAAATCCATACATAGAACAGTGTTTTTCAGGCGGTCAGCCTACAGCATGGGAGACCCGATTAGCCTCATCTTACACAACGTTCCTTTTCTTAGTTCACATATTTTGCAATCTAAAAACCACAAACTTTTACAGCAAACTCAAAACAGGAAAATGTTTCCGCCAAGACAACTGCTGACTTGGAGCTCCAGGCAAGAAATAAATTGAGTCCATATTTTACAGAAACATAAATAGAGGTAAGTACGTGTGCCTTTAGCTTAAACTTAAAAAGGCACAAGTAAAGCATTTGTCTCGAGATACTGCATCTACCACAATAGTTTTTCCACTACTTTCAATTCTTGCAAAAGGAAAGATTTTCAAATTAAAAACTAGGCACAACCATTAAGGAAAGCTGACTGGCCTTCACAGAAAGATGTGAAGGCAAGACACTGAACCACAAGAGGTAAACTAATTCTTTGGTATCCCACCTTATTGTACAAAATTACAGTGTTTACAGTTTTATTGTTTGTTTGCCTTAAGGAGCAGTGTGAAGTACCAAACAGCCTGTAAAAAACAGCAAGGGTTTACTTTGGGTGTTTTTTACCCAGTGATAGAACAAGGAAATCAGCAATTTGTACAGTGCCCTGGCCAGCTGGATCTCCCAGGACAATACAAAGAGTACATAAACTGTGTATGTACCTCCCTCAGTACATCACAGGATTTAATTTTGTATGTTTCTTCAGCAGTTGCACTTCCTGACTTTCACTTAGCATTACTGTTAACTACATAAAAACTTGAAAACAAAAATTTATTTAAAATGCAATAGAAAGCAAACTTTCACAATAACCAGGAAAAATTACCATTTTCAGTGATCTAATTACTGACAACAAAAATGCTGTCACTAGAAATATTTTCAAAGAAATTAATTTCCTTGACAATATTTCTTAAAAGTGGAAAACTAATTAATACAGTTCAATTCTAAAAGACAGTTACAAATTTGCATGGAAACAAAACTGCAAAGCATTCTAGTAGCGCAGTCCACAAAGAGTAACAACCACAGGATGCAAACTCTACCTGGTTTGACGAACTGATTGATGTGCCATTACTGAGTAGTGAGAATGTTTCCAATTCCTGCTGCAAGGAAGAGAGAGATCTTAGAGCAGAATTCAGCCCATGAATGCTCATAAACTAGGCAAAGCTGGATTACAATAGTGCTTCCTTCCAGGCACTGACCCAAAATAAAAGCCACCCCAAAAGGCTGTGACACAAGGGTACATGTTTCTTAACACTAAAAAGGGACATAAATTTCTCCTGTACACCTCAGAACATCTGACACAATCAGGAAGCAAAAAACTTCCCTGAGGAACAGAAGGTTGTTTATTTTCATTAAAAAATTACTACTTTGGGAAGGCATTACAGCACTAAAATGAAAGCTGGAAGTCAACACAAGAGATTGCAAAGTTATCAAAATACCAATCACTAAATTTCAAACAATAAAAAGCATTTAAGAGCTTTTAATTTTTATATTTCTCTCATATAGGTGGTTTAAGCCCATCTCAATTGAGTAACATGACAGCAGCAAAAAAGGCAGCAAGGCCAACACGGTGAAAAGAAGTATTTCTGCAAAAAACTTCCCCTTCTTTGAGACAGAATCATTTGGGAGTGTTGAGAGCTGCTACAGCATCAAGGAGTTTTTTTCAGGGTAGGCAAATGACATGAGAAGTTTGTCAGGGAAAGGATTAACATGTTCTAGCCAGATTTACCCCTAAAGCTCTCTGCAAACTTGATGCCCACCAATGGCTCCACCTCATACTACAAAGGTGCCCCTCTGGAGATGGAACACTCTGGTTGTTTAAGACACCACGGCGCATGGTGCTGAGGATATGAATGCAAATGTCAGCCTCCACTACCAGCTAATGTTCCCTGCTCCTGAAAACAAAATCCATGACCAAGGCAGCTTTATGGAAGAGTGCTAGCAGCGGCCTGACGCCCTCTAGCTCCATCGCAGGGTACACATTTAAACACCTACAGCACTCCAATTACAGCAGCAGTTCCTTGTAGAGCCAAGTTACAGATCCAGCCAATGGTGTTAACTAGTGGACCCAGGACTTGCTTTTTGCCTCCTTCCCTGGGATCTGACCAGATGTGTACCTGTTGCTCTCCCAAAGCGCAGGCATTTCCCCCACCACAAAGAAGTGTACACAGGCCAGCAGCCTGCTTAGAGGGTTGGCAGGGTGGTGTACAGGTGCCCGTAACTGCAGAGCAGCACCTCCCACTTCTGCAAAAGTAAATGTGCACGAGCCAAAGGATACCCTCTAAGAAAAAAGAAGTCATACCTGAGGTCTTTTGTATGCTTTTCGAACCCTCAGTCCCAGCTTCTGGGCAAGTTCCTGTCCCAGTTGTGTGACGCTTTCATCCTGGGGACAAAACCATTGACAGGGCACTTTCAGTTTTGTGGCACACAGAATGAAATAAAGGGGAATGCAGTTATGCACGCTGGGCTACACCAACAGGCCTCACTCTTTTTAGACAGCAGCAGGTGGGCAATTCCCAGAGCAGCCCGAGGAGACTCCAGGCAGACCTCAGCATTCTTGTCATCGAGTCCTGCCAAGATGCTGCAATTGCACCAAGAGCTCTGCCCTACACTCTGCAGAAGTGCCGAGTGAATATTCAATGCTGCAGAAGACCAGAATCAAATATCTGCTTCCAAAAAAGCACCCACTCTGCAAAAGCAGGGTTTATGAGTCCTGCTGGCAAGATGGCTGGAGGAGCTGCCAAGGCTGGCTGCTGGGGGCTGATACAGCTTCTGCAAGGTCTCCATGCCTGGGAAGGAGCCTGCATGTCTTCCCTCTCTGCCAGTTGCAGAGTTAATAATCAGTTTTGATGTGCAGACTGTATTCACTAGCCTGTTTTACTTGTTTGTTTCTTTGTTTTTAAAGCTAAAACTACATCTCATTTTCCAACTCACTAGCTAGAAGGCATTTTCACTGTCTTCAGCTCCAGTGAAACTGCCTTAGCTTAGTCAAGCAGATCCTTTAGCTTTCCTCATTGTGTGCCATTTACCACCCTCCTTGCCCAGTGCCCATGCTCACTCACACACCACCATGGGCTTTCTGCCCACAACCTTCTTAACTTATACCAGCAAATGTTTCCTTCTGCTTTCCTTTCTCTCCCTGTTTGCAAAAATATCAGAGTACTTTAACAGTTTCTTTGAAGAAGAAAAAAGTACCTGCCAAACCTACTGTGATATCTCTCTATATTCCAACATTTCCTCCCTCATCTCCAGTCTTCTCTCTACTTGCCATGCTGGTCTTTCCAATCTCCCTGTTCGTGCAGGTTCAGTCCTTTCCCTTTCAACACATGATAATCCTCTGGTTCTTCCAGCCCACACTGTCACTAACTTTTCCTTCAATTTGGAGTGCCACTTTTCGATCGTACGCACTCCCCCACACCCTCCACATGAGTTGTCACCGTCTTCTCTGAACTCTATGAAGACAAAATCTAACTTGTCCATTTCTTCTTCTGAAACACCCTATACCACACCAAAAAAAGCATACCACAGAGGAGTATTAATTTCACCATGCTGAGAACTTCTGCAAGCTAGCAGCACTGAGTATCTGCACCCAGAAATAAGTTAACTCTGCTAGACAATGAGCCAACTGAGTGGCAGATCCTTCATCAATGAAGTTTTAAGACAGGCTCTGTTTTGACAACAAAGTTCTCAGCAACGACAGCAATGCAAGATGGAAGTACCCGTGTGCTCCAGAGGGAAATGGAAACAAGAGTGAGAGGATGACTTGCCTTTGATGCAGAGAAAGATTACGATTTCTGTTAATCAGGTAATAAGACAATTGGGTATGCTAACTTACAAGACTGAATTGTTTAGAATAGAGGATGCAGATCACTCAATATGGAGATTATAAGGCTGAACTTTCCTACCAATAGAGAAGTTTGATAAATTGTCTGTAGACCACAATGATTGTAATGATACTAATGGGAGCTATGTAATCATAACTATATGGTTAAAAACTAAATTAAATTAAGTGGCTCAACTGCAATGTGAAATATAAGCAGATATGGCTTTATGTAAACACATACATTAGATGCTTTTGTTAATAAAAGCTCTTGTTTAAAAAACAGTTCTTCATTCCCAAAATGATACCTTCAATATATTTTGGTCATCCTGTTCTGCCAAGTCAAAGAAACTAGAATTTAGAAACTATACAAAAGGATTTACTACCTGCTAACAAGTCTTTCAAAGATTGCTTCTATAACACAATAATAAAGGAAAGTTAACTTCTCCTATGGAGGTAGATGCATTTTTCTTGTAATAGCATTACTGAGATGGATCAGAATCAAATTTAGCAAAGTTAACCAGTGCTTACTAGAACCTGTGTAATCACAGTCTGGTCTCCTGTTCAATATTTGGCCTAAGATGATGCTCAGCAAATGCATTATCAGGAAAATATTTAGCTCCTAGTATATGTAGATAGTCCCCTCTACATGCAAAAATTTACACACCTGTGAACATAACAATGACTATGACATGTGACGTCAAGGACAGCTTTGCATGTTTCTCAAGAAATAAAAAGCTTCATCAGCTTGCCTTAGCAATCAGTAAATAAAACATGAGACATTTTTATCCAAAACAGGAAAACCGTATGTTTTCCTTCCAAAGCTCCAATTCCCATTTGTCCCATGCTCCTAGCCATTCCCATTAGAGATATAAAAGCAGCCAATTAAAATGTTCTCATGGCCTCAGTTCACATTTTGTTAGGGTAGGGTTTTGCTCTTCACAAATAGGCCACTGAACCTGCTGTCACTAAATGGTGTCTCTGGCTGGTACTATCTTTAGAAGTGACTTGGACTGAAGAAACACGGGAGGACAAACATCTTTGAGTCAGAGAGACAGAATTTCCGGACATAAGCATGCTCTCAGGAACAGCCAATCTTCCTCTCCCACTGTCCTCTGGTGTCACACTAAGCATGTTGCCGACAGGAAGGTTGTGAGTCACAATACTCAAGATGAGTTGTATGTCAAAAACTTACATGTGGGAGGGACAGCAAGCATCGGCTATTGCACTCATATGCTTCTTTGTGTCTTCCAAGCTCATTTAAGGAGCGGGCTTTCCGGAATAGCGCTCGGATGTTCTCATTGTCGAGACTTAAAGCCTTCTCACTGTCTTCCAGTGCCTTCTCATACAGTCCCTGCATGGAAGACCACCTGGAGTCATCTGTAGCACAGCAGACTAACTCCTCCTTGTGTGTGAATGCAAACATTCTATCTCTCAGCAGAAAACAGGAATATAAATGGCAGTTGGAAGTACATATATTTATTACCTCATGCACAGAGCAGTGTACAAACACACCTACATCAACAGAACATTTTGTTAAATCTTGCAAAACTCAAAACACTTCAAAGTCAGTGAACGACAGAACTAAGGCCTGCTTGAGTAACCTTATCTTGTCTCCTCCTCTACCTTGGGCATGTTACACTTGTCTTAATTATGTGACCACTTGCTACTTTTCAGGGGACTCAGCCTCATTATGAACAGGATGGACCTGTTCTGGGGTTGTGCCATAAAGGAAAGCTATTATATGTCTTAGTAAAATGGAAGCCTTCTAGAGCCTGAGTATTTCAGAATCTTCTCCATATGTATGCTGAAAGATACGTCTTCTCCATACGTCTTTCAAGACCCAAAGCCTTCTTACTGTCTTCCGTTGCCTATCTGAGGAGGCAGGAGCCTCCAGAGCACTACTCTAACAGTATTTCAGAGAAATGCTCACTCAGTACTGGAAGACACTGGATTGTACTAACTCCTCACCAGTGTGGACCAGAACTGCAGTCAGTACCTTAGGCCTGGCCCCATCTCCATCATATCATTCCTCTGGTCTCACAAGACACAGTGCTATGGTGAGGAGATATCAGAGTTTTCTGTGTGTCATCATCTCCTCCAGTGTTTGAGCCAGAGGAGCAGACAAAACCAACTGAAACCCCTCCTGACATCTTTTCCAACTGCACAGCACTGCAACCGTGGCTCCTGGGGATGACTTAGGAAGGCACTCACCATAGCAAAGTAGCAGGCAGCTCGGTTGACATGTAGCTTGCAGAGGAGTTCCTTTGGGATGGTCACCTCGTCAGAGGCTGCGTAATCTGCCACGTTCAGCCCTTCCACATACTGTACCAGCGAAAGCTTGAAATCCTTCTCTCGAAACAAATCATTGCCCTCTGCAAACAAGTTTCTCACCAGCTTCTGCAAAAAGGCCTGGTTAGCAGAGAGAGAACAAGTAGACAAGTGGCTATTCAGAGACAGGAGAGACTTCCCAATTTCCCATTCCTTTCCACATGTTTTAGCAAACTTCTTGCCCACTAAGATGCTCTTGCCTTCCCACCCTCAGGTAAAACATCAGTTTTTTTGGTAGAGCAGAATAATCCAGTCAAATCCCCATTCTTCTTGAACACTCAAGCGTTCCCTGAAAGTTGTCATTTTCAGAACCTCAAAACTTTAAATCACAGACAAATTGTGACAGACCATCCCACGTTCTTCACTTTTGGTATGCAAACTAATGGCTGTGCAACAGAACAAATCTTGCTATCCAGAGGGCTCCCAACCTCAGGAAACAAATTCTCCATTACCTCATAATCTTCTTGACTTAGGGGTAATGTGGACCTGAAAACAAAGAAGAGAAAATAGTCATGAAACAGGCATCCATGCAAACAAGGCCTTTTGTCTCCTGAAGAAATCATCTTTCTGATCCTGTGTTGATTATCTCACTGAGTTACTGAACATTTTATCACTGAAAAGGCAGCTGAGGCAAAGAGAACACAGTTAGGGAGCATTAGACCATTATGCTCAGTAACGGTCACAGTGGTGACAAGTGATGGTCAGGTCTCAAAGGGACTTGAAACTAGAGGAATCTTATTCTCAGCTATTTTCTGTGCAATGTGTCTGTAATGTGTCTTCAATCACCTAAGAAACCACATCTTTGATAAAGTCACGCGAGAGATAGTCATGAAGAATACAAGTGTATTTTATGTGCATCTGGCTGTAATGAGAGGAACCAGACTGGCACTCGAAGACCTCCTTAAGTCCTTTGTGAAACCAGAGACATACAGTAATACATGCAATCACTTTCCTCTGCCTTAACTTAGCCACAAGCCTTTAGGTCTACCCCACAAAAGGGAGAAAACAATGCAGGTTCAGGAAGCTATTTAACTCCAGTTCTGTTGGCCAAGGCTGTGCCACAAAACTGGCAGTGCTTGTGTGGATAACATCTACCCCACAACAGCACTGAGACTTAGGAGAAAGGTTCTGTTCTTCAGATTGGACCATCCAAGTCATTCAGGCTTGGTCCCTATATATTTATTTTTCCTCTTCAAGGAGAAATCAATAGGCTCTAGAAGGATCCTTAGCACCTTTCACAGCCTTTCTCACCTATGGTGCATACATGACCTTACTGGTTACAGAATAAACTTTATTTAGATTACATCTGATCAGCATCTACTCCTTAAAATTAAGTACAGAAAATGTCATGGCTTTGTAAGAAACATTCATGCTGCTTATAAACTTGGACTATCTCTTCTGCACCAAAACAAACCAACAAATGGCACTGCCCCTGGTTCAGAGTTCAAATACACCACAGACACATGAACAACACCTCAAATTTCTAAGTTATTTTCTTCCGAAGAATCTTGTGATTTTTTGTAAATGCTCCCAAAATAAACCTCACAATAACCTCTCTGAAACTGAGTTATCAGCCCCATTTAGTCTCAGACTAGGGTGAAAATATCATGGCCACACCACAGGATTTAAATATGTAACATGGAAGATGTGGGGGTTTTTCCTACTGTAGAGGCACAGATTTCAGCAACACTAATTGCAGGATGCAAAGCAGTCCTAAAAAGAACTCAAATCAATCTCACTACTCACCACGGAACCCAGACCTGAGTTTGAGGCCCTTGCTAACTCAAACACTGGAGGGAAAAAATACTACTGCATTTTATAAAGAAGTACTTGGACTTTTAACTATTACATAAGCAACCACTTCAGGCTCCAGAAGGCCACATGATATTCACAGAAGAGTGACCTGAGGCATCTACCAGGCTGGCAACTATAAAAGAGCCCAGGTAATCTGTTGCTCCCATAGATACCATATAGGGTACCTAACCTTGCTTTCCCCACGTACAGAATTGAAACACTATCTCTCTTCCTAAGAAAGGTGGGATAACCTTGTTGAGAGAGCACTTGGAGATCTTCATGCCGAAGACGAAGTAGAAGGTCCAAGTACTATTAGCATTATGGTGACTATAAAAATCATCCTGAAAATGCAATGGAGGGAAAAACCCGAGGAAATTAAAATGACAGAATTTAAAGCTTAGGGAGCTGACAGGATAGGAAGCACTCCAAAAAATCACAGCAAAAATCCTGAGGACAGTATCTCTTTCCCATGCAGAAAACCCAAAGCAGTGAATAGGAAGAACTCAGTTCCTTCAATCCTCAATAAAAAGACAACTGCCTCCAAATCCACAGGGCACATTGAGGTTGTCCACTTACTGAATGAACTGAAGTCCTTTCTCTATTTCTTGTTTTCTCTTCTGTCTCTCCATTATACTTGCTGTGGAGGAAGAAGAAAAAGAAACAACACAAAATGAGTCATTTTAGGTCTTGCTGGCAATTAAACAGCACAGTATTTTGTTTGTGCCTGAATTTACTACTAACAAAATGTTCCAGAGCAGATGCCCTGAACACCAAAGCCCATGATTTATCCACGCTATAGATACAGAACAGCAAGCAGCTCACTACCAAGTATCTGCTTTTTCTCACATACCACTGACATGATACATGGGCAAAGAGGAATTACTTCAATTTGAGCTCTCTACATAGACTGCCAGTAAATAAAGCAACGGGAACCAACTGTTATCAGGACTGCCTTCTAGGAAAGAGAAAAAAACCCAACAACATTTTCTCCGCACAGGCAGTCATTTCAGGAATTTGTGCTGAGACCCTCCCATGATAAGCAACTCTAACCAGTATTTATTTGGGACAGATTTAAACTGGTTTACTGCACAGCATATGAAACAAGTAATCTAGATAAGGTGAGAGAGAGACATGAAGGAAGGAGGTGGAATTGCTTGCCACGGTCCACATAAAAGGACAGCATTGAATCTATGCAATGAGGATTTCATGTTGAAAATCAGCAGGCTAGAGCAGCACAGGCTCTTTTGGAGGGGGAAAGAGCCCCATCCTGCAGAGTTTTAAAGCTGGGGTGGGCAGTGTCTCAGGAAGGCTTAAGAGAGAGTTATCCACACTTAGTCAGAGACAAATATGGGCACAGTAACTTTCTGGTTTTGACCAAATCCAGTTTGATCTCCGCAAGCACAGACAAATAAGTAGTATGATGGAGCAATTTTGGAGTTATGACCTTTTTCTCACCTAAAACAGGCTTGAATCACATCATTAGATACATGAGCTTTATCCCTTGAAGTTTGGAAGCAAATTTTGGAATGGCTCCTCCCTGACCTTTCTCTAAGGTACACAGGTCTGTCACACGAGAAAAGAGTAACGAAGGCGAGAAAAGATGGCACTTTGTGCCAAAATAGAGTTGCTAGTGACAGCAAATTTCACATCAACCAGCTGCGACCACAAATGCTCAGCACTTGAGGAACAGAAACTTGGGAACAAAAGCAGCAAGCACAGAAACACTGAGATAAGGTGTAGATGAAGACACTGTGCCTTCTCAGCATGGGATTGCCTCTGAAGAGATCACGATAAAAACTAACTTCTCTAACTCTACACTACAACAACGTGGAGAACATTATCACCCAGTTCCCTTAATTCCCTTCACCCACCATCCCCATCATTTTAAGATATCCTGTGGTATCTATGGCACATTCAGTCTGGAATGGGGTGAAGAGGCCTTTAAGGTACATAAAAATCAATCCTGACAACTCAGCAAGCCCTTATTGATTGTTCTCTGTGCCACACAAAATGTAGAATTGATACCTGCCCTTTATGAAGAAGGAGAGTTGAGGGAAGGGGGAAAGGCAGGAGTGAAAGAAAGCCCAGAAAAGTGGCAGCAGAAGGAAGCAAAAACTTAAAAGTGACATTGTGCAGTTTGTAAGCCATCAGATATTAAATTTGGGAGCAATCTGGTTTGAGCAGCAGGTAGAAGATTTTAAGCCAGCTGCATTTGGAACAGGATGGGAAGCACAGGAAGAAAGGGAAAGCCAATAGACAAGGTGAGTTATGATCAGCATCTCTACAAAGGCTTTCAACAGAAATGATGGAGAAGAGCTGGTATACTTCAGTACAACACCAACAGAAGGCCTGGAATGATTTATAAATACTCTGGATTATGAGCAATCAGGAAGAAACAAGTAAATTTCACACGGAGACTGTGAGGTTAATATGATCACTAATGCTACAGGCAGACAGGCTTGAGGGGTAGAAAAAGAGACAGGTGATTCATTTGATATTTCTCCCTGAATGAGAATCTGCAAAGACAGATAAAGTAAGAGAGAACAGACAAGGGGAAGAGCAGCAGTAGGAACCATTTCCACATAGACAGCAGTGAAAGACACAAAAGAGGACAGAGCAAACCCAGAGCACTGTAGGAGAACCTCAAAGGCCATCAGAGACAAGAGCGGGCAAAGTCACCACGGGAAATGGCAAGAGAAACTGGAGGGGGGAGAGGAGGAGGCAAAAGAGTCAAGCAGACCCTCATAAAGGCTCACGGGGAAAGCACAGGGAAGAAGGAAGGATTTCCAGCTGTCTGGTCCCTGAATGTATTGAAAGGCTTGAAATGTTCCAAACAGCCCCACTTTGGCCCCCCACCTACGTCATCCTCTGTCCATGGTCTAGGATCTCCATTTCAGCTGAGGTCCAGGCATATTGCCTTGTCGGAGCTATACTGGGGGTAAACCTGTCCTCATTCCTACCTCTAGGACAAACCTATGACCTGCACCACAGGCAGCTTGTCTCTGGTCCAGCCTCTGGCACACTTCATGAAGCATTGTGTCTTAGAGCCCTGTTTTTTCCCCCCACCGAATCTGTCTGTCCAAACTCAAATCACCAGCAGAATTCAAATCCAAAGTCTTTATATCCCCACTCTATCTCCTACTGCTGGATTCGCTGGTGGATCCTGGACCCGATTCACAATCTCATCTTCTTTGGGACTGCTGATGGACCATTGCTACTGGCATCTAGTTCTGACTGCACTGTTCAGACATGATGGGACTGTACCCTAGCGAGTGACGGCTTTGCTGGTGACTGTCATCACCTTTGGCTACTCACTTGTCCTCCCTGGAGGAGCAGCCCTGCTCTTGCTGCTCCCTGAGCCATTAGCCATGCTGGACAGAACAAAAGTCAGGGAAGTGAAGCGGCAGCCCGTAGATCTGATGAAAAGGGAGATTGTTGGTGACTGTGGGGAGAGCACTTGAACACTGGCTGGTCATCACAAAGTCAGTGGCTGCATTCCAGAATGCTGTGGCACACCTTTACAATTGTGTATATCCACAAAACAAATCACCACCTTGAAAAGCTTCTGATACGCACAGTCTACTTCTGTTTCTGAGCTCAGCTTTTAAAACACTCTACAAGAAGCGAAGAAGAGATCAGTACCTGTTCTCACGGCTACCCTGACCCCACTGCTAAAACATCCCACACAGTAGGATGTGGGCACGTATTACAATGAGGACTGATTATTGCTTGCCCACAGAGAAGGGCATTCAAACATTACTGACCCAAACCTGGAGTGCAGCCAAAGGACTACAGGGAATGGCTCCAGAACGTCTCCTTTCTAGAGTTACTCAACAATTCTTGCATTCCGGAGCTCCCCTTCTGCTTTTTCTCTCCTCACTACCGTGGCCACTGCATCCAGCATGAATAACTCCATCCTTGCTTCCTGTGGACAGCTGACCAAACTATTGCATTTCTCTAAGTCCCACAATACAAAGCTACAGTTTGATTCTTGCTACAAAACCCTCATAAAAAACCAACCCTCTGTGTTTACTGCATGCTGTTTACTCTCTGCAGTCCTACCCTCATCTTCAACAGTAACTGTTCTTCAACCCAACACCGTCCATTACGTTCTTTAGACATAAACCACAGGACTGATCTTCCCTCTAGACTGTTGCTCTCTGATACTGCCCCACATTCCTCTCTCCTTGCAAGTGGATGACCAGCTTCCTCTGCTAAAGTTCTGTCATACTTTCAGGCTTATGCCATGACTTTTCACATAAAACTCATCTCTCCATGGCAACACCCTCAAAACGCACACCACGTGCTGCTGCCCCAACAACTTTTTGCACACCTCTCAGGAACAACTACCCTTCCCTTTCAATGTGACTCCACACCAGCACCCTCCTTCATGCTCGGCAGACCCCTCCCCTGTCCTGCCTGACCCAACCACTGCTGAACGCTGCCATTCAGACTCCTTGTTTTGCTCTTCACACCTCCTCCCCCACCACACCAAACTCAGTCACTTATGTTTCCCCTCATCATTCCAGCCTCTCTGCCATGCTTCATTCAACCCTCGAACCAAGCTGCACATGCGTTATGCCAGCAAATCCAACACACAGCAAGCCACCCGTATGCGCAACACTTCACTTGTGCTGCCCACAGTACCACAGCTACTGCCTAATTAATTTTAAGCATGGAGCCTGTTTAGCTCTTGTTTCCTCTGTCTTTTAAATATTTTTAGAAACACAGCAGAAAACATTTCATGAAGCATTGTGTCTAAGAGTCCTTTTCCCCCCCCCATCAAATCTGTTTGTCCAGACTTGTCTACTCAAATCACCAGCAGAATTCAAATCCAGAGTATTTATATCCCCACTACAAAGCTCTTATCCTTTCAGTCCGGAGACATTTATCCTCTCTGGTCCAGCATCTAGAGAGAACTTTATTCACAATTCATCAATGAGTTACAAACTATTTGCCAGACAGAAATAAAATGCTGCAGACAGGCAAAATGGTTTTCTGGTCTTCAGAAGAAAGCATGAGCCAGTAAACTGGGTGACTGAATCACAAACTGGATAGATATGCTCTAGATAGGTAGATGGGTAGGAACACTATGAGATGAACAGGAAGATTTGTGTTTACCTTATCAAGGACACAGGTGTTATTCATAACCCCGACAGAGCTGAATTTGGGCAAAGTTTTTCATACTGTATTTATGGGATGACAATGAGTTCACACTTGACCGATTTCCAGTCTTTGACTGTAACATTTCAGCCAGAAATAAGTACACGGAGATGCAAGTGGCAGGGTGTAGAGCTGAGACTGGAGCTCCTGAGGGAAAAGGCTCCAGGATGCACTGGTCTGCAACATGGGACTTTTTCACTGGCTGCAGTTTGGCCACCTCAGTGGTGCAGCAGAATAGGTAACTGGGCACATGTCAAGCAAAGGACAGGCTGCAAAGCCCACTACAAACTTGGGCTCCTGCTCACTCCCACATCTGCTTTCTGCAACGACCCACTCCCTGGGTTTGAATGCTTCTCACCGCCAACAGCTCTTGGATTCCCCACCACCACGTTGTGCCCACCAGGACTTACACTTCCATCCCTCCACACACCAGCCACCCCATGGTACTTCGGTGGCTGCCGTCTCACGTCCCAGCACCCCACTAGTGCCACTCCTGCTCCACAACACCACTGGGGTCATCAGGTGCCACCAGCTTCACCCAGCAATATTCACTGCACCCAGTGAATGCAGAGCGAGGTAGTGACAGCCCCCTCACTCTTTGCTGAAAATAAAAGCAGTGACCATGAGTTTCCCCAGGAGGGGGTCGGCGCTGGCAGCTAAAGCCTTAAGAAACCACCCCGGCCCCCGACACCCTATTTTCCGTTCCCTTGAGCCTTGTGCTCCACAATAACACCCCCATATACCACAGGCCACCTTTCCTCATGCCCCCACCGCAGCACAGCCACGGAGCGAGGAGAGGGAGCTGGGGTGACACTGCCCGTCCCTCGACCACTTGGTTTCGTGCCCACCCAGCTCGCCCTCCTCTGCCTCATTGGTAAAACTAAATTTCGGGGCTGTTTCCCACACGGATGGCGCGCTCGCTTCCTCCCCCCCCACCGCCAGCACTAGGCCGCCGATCCCCGGCCTTGCGTAGAGGCCGCCACCGACAGAGGCGCCACCTCGGCCGGCCTGAGCGGAGAGGGGCCGACGGCGCCTTCCGCGCCCCCGCGGCTCTGCCGGACGCCGGCACCCCAGCATCCCCACCACCCCGGCCCCGCTGGCAGGGGTCTCCCGCGGCAGGAGACACCCAGGCTTCCCCGGGAAAAGAAAAACAAACCAAAACATACTCTTCCTCCTTCCCCACCCCCCCATCCGCTTAAATAAAAATCACACATCTCCAGAAGTCTGGGAGGCAGCTTTAAGAGGAAAAAGAAAAAAAAAAAACAACCAAAAAAAACAACGAACCCAAACCTCATAACGTCCCCTGCCACCCGGAAACTAAAACATTAAAGAATTAAAAACAAAACAAACAAAAAAACACAAACACAACAAAAACACAATCTACTTATTTGATAAACTTTAGAAGCCCCTACGGAAGATGCATCTAAAAAGCAATTCCACAAGGGCTTCTCTGCGGTTTCATGGGGTTTGTACCAAACAAGAGGGGGAAACTGCAGCCTAAATACCGACCAGAACACAGATCTCGAACCTCCAAACCCCAAACAGGCACAAACGCAATTAATACTAAGTTTTCCATATAAACCCAGGGGCTTTTCCCCTAGCTATCCAATTTTAGACTACTACATTTTTTTCCAGGGGGTGGGATTAGGATGTCTGACAATTTTTTTTTTTTTGCAAACCCCATATTTTCGGCGGAAGAGGGGTTAGCTTCAAAATCTCACTTGTATTATTTTTCACGACTTTTTTTTTTTAAATTTGCAATTACACAACGTTTCATCTATGCATTTACTATCTGAAACCTTTACTTTCTAATGAAGCAACATCCAGATTTTCTTGTTTCTCAAGTCTACCCCTTTCTACATACACAAACACACACACACATAAGAATTGGTTTAAGACAAAAATAATCCCCCCAAAATAAAAATAAAGAACTCACCTCTCCTCGGGTTTTCCCCCCCACACTATGTATAAACTTTCCTTGATAAATGGTATTGTATTACTAGAGATATTATTAATGTATTATTACTAGAAGTAATAATAATAGTAAGTGCTATTTAATTACAGAAGGCAGCATTCTGCTTCTGGATCGGCTGCCCCTGCAGCTCCCTCCATGTGCCTCCTGATCTCTTTACTTTCATTTCCAGGTCTCGCTCTCGCTCGCTCGCTCGCTCGCTCGCTCTCAGCTGCACCACCAAGAGAAAATGCCTCCCTGCATATCCTCTGGGCCCTAGAGGCTACCGCTTTCCATTACAAAAATTCACAGATCTTTCCCTTGTGGCTGGTTTTGAGATTCTTTAAGGTGAATTAGGCTTAAAAACAACAACAACCAAAAAAAACCCCAAACAAACAAAAAAAAAAAACCACAACCGAAAAAACTCCCCCGATTCAGCAGTCAACTCTCCATTCTAATTTTAATGCAACATTTTCTTCTTTCTTCCTGGTTGTCTTTGCTGATATAAAAAATATACCCCACAACAAAAAAAAAGCTGCCTCTGCAGAGGGATTGCACGCGTACGAATGCACCAAAGAACTGAATTACGAGACACCCCCCCGGAATTATCACCTATGTGAAGCAGTGACCCTTTTGCTGGACGGGGGCCAGAGCCATTGCTTATGGCAGAGCAATTATCTGCTCCAGACAGGCCGTACTTACTCCACCCTGCACTGCTGAGGGGGTTCGCTGTAAATAACATCTTCTGAAAACATAAATCTTTGGGTGAAAAGGAATACGCACTGCATGTGTATGTTAATGTGTATTATATATATATACATATTAATATTATATTTTATTCTGTTGTGTATTATACAATCTACATATATCCATTATATATATACAAATATATATTACATATGCGCATATGCACATATATTTTTATTTTAATATTTAATGTTATTTATCTTATGGTTTATATTATTTTTATTTCATATTTTATATAAAAATATTTTATATTTATGTATACACGTGTGAGTTTAGGCAATTTTTTGGAACCAGATTTTTGCCTTGTTTTCGTACCAAATCCTTCCATATTTCCAGAAAGCGAATTGAATCTCCACAGCAGTCCATGCCAGCAGAGACCCAGGAACAGAGCTGCTGGTGGGAAGCAGAAGAGGCCCAGTGGCCCATGTTGTTATATCACGGGAAATGGTTGTGAAGACACAGATACATAGACCACCTTGGATGGGGGGAGTTACTCATCCCTGCTCAGCTCCTCTATCACTAACTTAAAATAACCTTCTGAAATGAGTTTTATGATCAGCTCCCAGTACTGCCTCACTGGTAGAACAGGTTTTCCTCCCCCTAAAGGATTCTGTCTACCATCAGATTAATCATTTCCAGACTGACACTGGTTTAAATTACCAGCTTTTTTCCAATGTAATCAGTGACATGTTTACTCCTGAGTGTCTCACTTCTCTATTTACAGTGACCCACAAGAGTGTCACTTTGTGCTTTGCAGCTAAGCAACTCCAACAAGATTCAAAGGCAGGTAGAAGGTAACATCTGAAGTGTACTAAACTTGTTGAATATTTAAAATATGTTCAGCAGAAAAGGAAAGACTTTATTATACTGAGTAGGATTGGCTTCTGGCAGCTCTGTCAACACAATAAACTGATAAATTTATGAAATATAGATTGTGAATTGTATAATGTACCATATGACACTGGAGAGCACTGTATAATGCTCTTGACAATATTTTATCACAATGCACTTTTTTAAGATATTGATTATGATCCAAAGATTGGATCCATGGATAAGACAATATTTATTTTTATTATCTCTTCAGGAGACTTGTTACCTCTTATTTTTAGACAGTGACACCGTGACAATGAGTGGAGTCTAACCAAACTGGGCCTCTGGTAGAAGCTGCTGGGCAAAATGTACATTAAATGACAAACCCTGTGGAGGGATAGTTTTGAGCAGAAGAAAGGTGGAGCAGGTCTGGTGAGAGAAAGTAAACACTGGGAGAGCTGATATGTCAGATCACAGTGGCAGCCTCACAGAGCTGTCATCAAATGAGTTCCAGAGCTCAGGATACCTCAAACCCTGCAGCACCTCTGAAAGAAAAGGACATCACAGCTGGATGAGAAGAGGAAAGCTTAAGAAGAACCAAGGAGAAAGAGGAACAAAACCAAAATGCACACACGATCAAGACTTATGCTGGAATAAGCACTAGTTTTTAATTTAAGAACATTCATTTTCAAGATTGGATTTTCAATTGAATGTCATGTTGTACTTCCTTCCAGCCCAATTTGCTTTGCCTGTAAGACTGATAGATGTTCTGCAAGGTCATGATCCCACATGTACTGCTCCTCTCATGAAAAAACATCTTTCCTTAGTGGTTAATGAAGATTTTCACAGTTTGCAAGCATCATTATCGAGGTCTCATGTGCATGTAGTCAGCAACTCTCGAAACACCACAAATCCCTGCTACAAACTAGATACAGTGTTGTAGAAATTACTTTGATTTGTAAAGCTATTCTTTTAGGGGGAATGTATAGCATGTATAGAATCTATGCTGCCGTGGCACAGTACACCTACATTCCAACATAGCTCCACCTACAGTCAACAACTTTATTCTTGCCCCTGTGGCACAGGCAATTACCCAGTATTTGGGAGAATGACAGAGAAGGAAGTCAGATGTATTTCATATGATCATGTTTATTGCTAAAAATCATGAGGAACTAATAACCAGTGCCAAATTTCTTGCTTATATTTTCCGGATTCAAGCTCTTTCTCAAGATCCCACTAATTTATTCCCTCATCAGCTCTGCATATTCAGGCAGCTTTATGCTTCTCACATACAACCATAGTCTAGTCAGTGCCTAAGTGCTTCTTAATTTTCTTCAGTTACAAGAGAAACTCTTTATTATTTGTGAGGTAAATTTTGCTCTAGCTTTCTGTCTGGTTGCTGTACCAGTTTATGGCTTTTATTCTTTAAGCTGCACAAAGAAACCTCACTGCTTTTTGTATTCTCCCAGAAGGAAAAAGACCTACCATGCCCTTCCACCTCAATGCAGTGTGCCAAGTCACCCAGGATCACAAACTACTGACATTCTTTTCTTGGGTCCGTATAAGCATTTGCTGTTGCTTCTGGGAAATTTGTGAGAGACTGGAAAATGCCTCTTACAATGTTTTCGGATCAAATGGAAGAATAAATCCTGCTTGTTACCCACGCCAAGAGTGATCTCACCAGGTATCTGCCACCTGAAATGGTACCTACATCAGTACGTGTAAGTTACAGCTCAGAGAGGAGGGACTGAGGTGCTGTGCAAAGCCACTGCAGTAGCAGGCAGGTTTGCACACAGCTCACCTCGCCTCATTGGATGTACTTTTGTTCGTCTACTCAGAAAGAAAATGTCACGCACAATGTACACATGGAGCTGTCATGCAAACCAATGCTTTTTGCATCCTTAAGCAGGAATGACTGTGCACTCCTGGGCGAAAGCGACAGCATGAGAGGACACAGTCTTAAACTGTGCCGGGGAGGTTTATGTTGGATTATAGGAGGAATTTCTCCACTGAAAGGGTGGTTAGACATTGGAATGGGCTGCCCAGAGAGATGGTGGAGTAACTGTCCCTGGAGGTGTTTAAGACTGGATGTGACACTTAGTGGTCTAGTTGACATTATGGTGTTCAGTCACAGGTTGGATCTCAGAGCTCTTTTCCAACCTAATTGATTCTGTGATACACCTTCTTCAGCAGAAAAGTCTGACAGTAACACGCGAGTACAAGGAGACCTGCAGGGACCAGAAGGCACGCGCGTCCCTTCTGCGGGCATGCGGGAGCTCCCCGGGCGACAGCTTTTCGGGACGCGGGCTGTGGGAGGGGCTCGGGCACAGATCCGCGGCGGCCCTTCGAGGCCGGCGTGGCGGCCGCCGCACGGGGCGCCGAGGGCAGGACTACACCTCCCGGCGAACC